>VALG01001198.1:48091-63241 GCA_009835305.1 Ipomoea purpurea
TATCAACTACTTCAAACCTTGAAGAATAATGCAAGACATTTTATTTTAAATACGTTTTACTTTAAAATTCAGTTTGTACGTATTTCTTACAAATATATTTGTTTAGACAATGATTGCTTTATAAATAAATAAATATATATATACTATATATATAATATATATATATATATATATATATATATTATATATATATATATATATATATATAGTATATATTTAATTTGACGAGCAACATTTTGTGAATGAATTATTTTATTCCAAATAATAATTAAATTAAAATATTAATTATGACAAGATTTTGAAATAATAATTTTATATTTTGTGCATTTGTAGTATTATTTGGGAAAAAGAATTGTGACCAAGTAATGGTCACAACAATGTAATTATTGATACAACTTTTTTGGTCATGATAATCATGTTTTGCGTCAAGAACAATTCTCACAAATAAGTACAACTATTGTGACTAAAGTGTTGTCACAATAAAATAATTAATTGCAACGATTTTAGTTGTCACTAGATCAATTTTTTTGTAATAACATATTTGGTCTCAAATTATACATTTATTGTGACAACTATCGTTATCACTCCAAATACTACTTTAGTGTAAGTAAATATTGTCACAAAAGTACTGAGTAATTGTGAAAACTTTTCAAAACTCGTCATATACAATAGTGACGGAGGATATAGTGACGACAGGTGACGACTTCAAAAATTGGCCACTAATTTCAATAGAGAGCAAAATTGATAGTTTCGATGACAACTTCTGTTCTCACTAAATGTGGAATTTCTTGTGGTGTTATAGCTTCATGACATTTTCTGTTGTTATACTTGCATGATTTGCATTTAGAGTATGATGAGAAGTACAATACTTGTTTTGTTGCTTATGAGTTGGCATGATAGCATGAGCTTGCTTGTTGAGTTTTAAGTATCTCTTTATCTATCGAGTTTGAGCATGAGTTTGCGTATTGAGCTATGTTTAGAGATATTTGTTTAAAGCATTAGAGTTGTGTTTAAAGTTTGAGTACTTGAGAAATCATGTTTATTTGAAGTATAGGTTGCAAGCATATAGAGTTGTTTATGAGCATGTATTGAATATGTTGTTTAAGTGTTGCAAAGTACTTGAGATTACGTGTGATTGTCAAACGTTTTCCAAATCTTTATCTATAGTACTTTACAGGGTTGAGTGGCCTTTATACTTAGCATTAATTTGCTAATGGGTTTATTTTTCACTTGTTTTTATAACCCCTTTCAGGTGGGCCCAGTGTTTGGGAGCGCACGAGTTAGATTAGTGCGTAGTTATGAGTTGGTAGATTCTGGATTAGATTCTACTTTGGATATTGATGTTTAGATGATGTTGACTGCTCTTTTTGTTGGTGCTTGGACACCGGGGTTTGTTCCCCAAGTATTGATGTTGTTTTGATGAGCTTGACTCTAGCTAGTTATCCTTTTTGTAGCCTGTGCAGTCATCGTGGGTGGTGACTATGGCGTGACACCCGTATCTTTTGGATTGATTGGTTTTTAAGTTATTTAATCTTACTTATATTTCTTGTTTAATTTACAGTATTTGGGATTTTGATTTTAGAAAAGTAGGGTGTTACAAAGCCATTCCTTTTTTATGTCTCATACTCCTCTGGTTTGACCACTACTTTCTCCACCAAACACGACTCTCGGACCGTTCCTCTATATGAAATTACATAGATTTGATTTGTTTCCTGTCATATGTGTAGAACACCCACTGTCAACATACAATATCTCCCTGTTTTCCTGAAAACAAAGATTTGATTTGATTTAGGTACCTGATAAGTGCATTTTTGTCTATATTTTTACCCCCTCTTGAACCCATTTTATTTGTGAATTGCCTAAAAACTTGTGTGAATTGCGACTAATTTGTATTGGTTTTATTTCAAGGTGCAATCATTCACAACAAGTAAGGAATTCAATGATTTGTGGGAAGATACGAGCAATTTTTGGATCAAGAGATCAATCAAAGAGTTTGGAATGCATTTAGGAATTTACAGCAGCCTCATACCCCCTTGCGTACGCCCATCCCTCATCACATCCGAGATCTGAAAAAGGAAGCAGGTGGCGTACGCCCTGCCGTACGCCCGTACGCATGCCAGTACGTCCATTCTAGTGTTCACTAGAAATGCACCAAAAATGGTACTGCCTGGCGTACGCCCATCCCTAAGGCAGTACCACTGTGCTATGTCCACTATATAGGCGCGGTTTTAGTTATTTCTACACGGTTTTGGACCTTGTTCCAATCCTAGACATTTCTTTTCACTTCCTTTCATATTTTAGTGTTAGATTAGGCTTAGATTTAGGTTTCTTAACACTTTTGAAGCTTGTAATCTTGGATTTGAAGCTTGGATTCCAACATTTCAAGATTCCACCATCCATTTTCAATAGTGAAACTTTCTTTTTCCTTATCTCTTTCGTTTGCAAGATTTATGTTTAATGCTTGTGCTTTTGTGTTCTTTATGCTATTTAATCATTAGTAGTTAGTTTATGGACTTGAGTTAGGGTTGTATTTTCTATCTTGATGCTTTGATTTTGTGATTATTGCAAAAAGGGGAAGAACTCTAACCTAGGGTTCTTGAGTTTATGAAGGATTTGTGTTTGTATATTGTTAATGCTTGGTGTACAACATTCGTTGGCATGTTTTTTGGAGGATTCTTGGCCTCAATGAGTGCTGGGTCAAGATTCCAAGTCACTCCTTGCATAAACCTGATTTTTCCTATGAAAATGGGGGAAGTTGGGGGCTTTTGATGCTTGTTGTTCTTGAAGAACTTGGAGTTGATTCACCATGAGAGTGGGACAATTCCTTGTTAATTTGTTCACGTGAGTGACTTATAGACTAGGATTTCTACGCGCATCCCCTCTATTCCTTGGTTGTGTGATTTTCCCCAATCCTTAGGTTGTGCTATGCATCTAGAAGATAATGCTCCGTAGCTTGAGTCCTATTTCTTTATTTTGTGTTTACATCTTGTTAATATGTGTTTGTGTTACTTTGTTTAGTTACCGTAGCCTCAATCTCGTTATGGTTTGCGTGGCTTCTTGTTGATTTTCTTATGCTAGTGCCTAGTTTATTGTGATTGCATATTTCGTGCCATATCCCCCAATCCTCTGAGTACGATATTTCACACATGAGCTCACATCTTATTTTTGCTACAATAAAAAATTGGCGCCGTTGCCGGGGATTGGCAATTTGGTGGTTCTCTGTGATTACTTGTTTTACTAGCATTGGAGTTTAGAGAATTTTAGGAGACTAAGCTTTTATTTTTTGTTTGTTTATTTGTGTTGGATAAGTGCTAATGTCCATATCTTTAAGTTTGATTGAAAGAGATTTGTAAGATGGACCAAGGAGGATATTATAACTCTCATATGGGGGCTATGGGGACTACATGCCTCAAACAAAGGAGACGTACAAGGCCCCAGCCAGGGGCCGTGGACAAACTCAAACCCCGCCTCAAAGAGCGACCAGAGGCGCCCAAGGGCAAGCTGACCACCACCATACCGACCAAGACAGAACCGGGGCCAGTGCCCAACCGCGAGTTACATGTAAGCCAGACCCGGCAAAAAGACCCAAGAGCCCAAGAGGCGGAGAGCAAGCCAAGGGCACAAGACGTATGTTCAATCCACCGCAACCATCCGTGCCCAAGATCAAGTGAGACGCGGAAAAGCAGACCCGGCACCAGTCAGGACCACACCAGACCCAAGACAGGCAACCCCAGAGGTGATGCGGTCACCACCATGCCACCAGGGGGAAGGTACTTCAATTATATGATCACCTTGAAACTCCTCATGAATCCCACATCTAACATCATCTGATCACAATGGTACTATATTGTGTTTTACCCTAAAAGTAACCAGTTATGTAAGACTTTGTATCTTTTCAATTAAAAATCTAAATACTGCACTTCACCTTAGCTTATTTTATAGTGAATTCTCAGGACTTTCAAGTATAATTTGATGTATCCTTTCTAGATTCAGAAAAATTAGGGAATTTCATCTATTCTTCCAATATTCATTCTCAACCCCGTTTGTTAATCTGGACCGGAGGCAGGGGCGAAGAGGGAGGCCATTCCAGTATCAATTTAACCTTTTCACAAAATCAAATTTTTTTAACACTGAATCTATGGTATAATTTTTTTCTTAATTCTAAGATATATCTCTTAACCTTAATATAACCTTTTATATTACACATACTACACACACGATAATACAAGTACGGAACTCATTATGATAATTACTTATATCGTGAGGCACATTTCTGATGTAGGTTTCCTTTCTTTAATAATTACATTTCAAAAATTTTTGATAGGATGTATTCATTCCAGTATCCCAACAACTATTTATGGAATACTCTCGATATTTTATTTTTTAATAACAATCATTTTTTCAAATAACATCTTAAATTTTAAAATTAAATCTCCAAACAAATTAACTTTAATTACTAATCTTATCTTATATTTCTTTCTCAATATCAATTCTAAAACTCTATTTCATTTTGTTTATTATTCTATACATCCTAATCTTTTCTTTTAATCCTTCTAATATTATATTTGTTTTACTATAACCATTAATAAACTTTTTCTTTAATATACATAATATTATGTATTTATTACTAAAATTAAATAATTCAATTATCTATTCTTAACATATCTTTTCTTCATTCTTATTTTCTTTTAATATCTTTATATTATTTCAAATCCAATATAATCAGTATTCCATCACCATTTATTCTCTTCCCTTATTATATTTTCACCTTCTTATTTATCTAATTAATTACATATATATCTTCTTCACCTTTTGATAATTCTAATTTTACATTTTCTACTTTCCCTTCATCTGTTATTAATATCATTTCTTATATTGTCAATTCATAATATATTTGTAAATCATTTACTATTTATCTCCTTTTTTCACCAAAATCCAAATTTTTCTTACCCACCTATCCTATTATCTTTTAAACTTTATTTTTATAATGTCAAATTAATAATACCCATTTTATTATTACATTATAATAAACTTTTTTTTTTAATCAATTCTCATGTCATTTAATTAATTACTTCTCATATACCTTATTATCTTTCCTTTTTTTTCCTTCTTATGATACTACTTTTTTCTCATTATATTTTTTAATCTAATATCTTCTATACATTCTCTTTTACCAATTTTTTTCTTGATTCAAAATAATCAACCTTTTTATCTTTCTATAAATTTGATTAACACAATCCAAAAAATCTTATGACCCTATTATCTCATTAATCATATTTCTTTTTTTCATTTATTCTTCCTCCAATTTTCTTTTTTCTTTTACACCTTTCTTTTAATATCTAACTTTCATTATATATTTAATTACTTAAAAAATAATTTCCTCCACTGATTTCTATCTGATTAAGGAAAATAGCATAACATTGTAGTACAACCATTCAATTATTGTTAGCGGATCCAATAAAATTCAAATAAAAACTCACTAGGGGAATCCATGCTAACTATAGTAATTCAAAGCCAACCAGGGGAGCAAGAGCCCGAGAGGAAGGGTATTTATTTATCTCTAGAAGGCACAAGCGTCTTAGCTCTATATCACACGGCGGAACAGCAATTTTACTAATTTTCAACACTATTAAAGGAACAAATTATATGGAGCAAACAAGGGTATATATCCTAAACTTCACATAAAAAATTTCTTTCTTCTTTTACTGAAACGTTATGTACCTGTATCTATAATTTCAGTTTATAGTGAGACGCTACAATCAGACTTTCTAAATTGCTAGATCTATGGGACATAACGCTATTAGTATATTAATAAAATCGCAGTCACACGCAATAAGCATGGTGCGATCTTTAATATATGTTTAGCAAGAATGGTGTCCTAAGACATGTGTGTTCAGCTAAGTGGTCCAAATAATACTCTTCTTACCTACCTCCGACGAAAATATCTGGATCAAAATATGAAAAAATACAAGTTGAGAATTGCAATCTATACTGACTTATCCGTATAAATATATTAGATCGTGCTCATCAAATGAATTTAAATCTATATTACTGTGGGTAGGATCTAAAAGTGGACTGTGATGTGAAATCGTTAGTGTATATTTTTGTATTGTGCGGGCACATCCAGGAATCACGAGTAGAGATACGATAGAGGGAATGATATGTCACGTTGATGTACATCCAATGGTGGGATAACAGAAAATGATGAAATTAAGATGATGGTAGTGGAGTGCAACTTAGAATCATATGTATTGGGAGAATTTAATAGGATATCATATGTAAATTAAATTTATCAATTATATGCTACAGCAAGGATGTCGAACGGGATAAACAAAGGGCCAAAGATAACTTGAATGAGACATCTGTTATGTGTGTGCGGAGGAATGACATAACCAAACTATAGTTCATATTATGTGTAGTATTTCCTATGTTGTTGAAGGAAGAAGAAAACTATAAAAATAACTATGTAGTCGAGAAAAGAGATGTGCGCTAGTGGAATTATGAATGGTGAGAAAAAGAAGTAGTAAAAGTAGGGATTATATAGAGTGAGAGAATTTATTTATAATATAAATTTATTATAATACATTAAAAATAATATTTTTATCAAAACAAAAAAAAAACTTTTTCCTTTTTCTCTTCCTTAAACCATATTTTTTGCGGGTTGAACCAACATATTGTATGCCCTCACTATCAAAGGGACCTTATTCAAGATGTCGAAGAACCAGAAGGGACACGCACCAAGAATTGGGGATTTTTATTAAAGAAATTTCCCCCCAAAAAGGGAAAGCGTGTAGGTATTTTCCCCGGATCAGAAGACGAAAAGACTTTGTGGATCCTAGTTGGATGAATACCGCCTCCCGAATTTCAATCTGAAAACGAGAAGCAAAGAGAGAGAAGATATGTGCCAGGAAGAAGAAGTGGCGCGGGAATTATCCCATTGAAGGATGCAGTGTTATGTGCGTGGGGTTGCGAAACAACCGAGAGGCGTGCTCATTGATCCTTACACGTGGTGTCACTTCTTATCTCTGAAGTAAAGATGAGTCAGATTGCTGCAAAAGAGAGCAGCTATAAAAGAAGATGTTTTGTGGAACAGCGAACTGGTCGACTTACGGGTACACATTAGACCCTAAGGGCGGTCTACGGGACTTTGTGAAGAGCATAGAGAGGGTATTTTAATCATACAGGTGCGCAGAGGTACCAAGACAAACAAGGGGGGAGACGCCAATTATATAGATATTCTTAGGATCGTCTAATGTCTAGAGCTAGTTTATCAGTGCGATAAAAGATATGCATCACCGCCAGATTCTCTTGCACCCCTATCGCTTAATATAATTCAAGAGCGGAAGATGTTGCGCACTTCAGAAGAACCCTATCACTGAGGATGGGGGGTAACTAACTAAAAATATGGTATTTTGTGGGAGGAAACGGGCCAATCAATATAGGCTGTGTGAAGGTTTGGGGATCGAGTGCGGAGGAGCTCCATTGGCGTTTAAGGTACAGAAGAAAATACTGGGTGATATTTAATTTGGAAAATGCGGAGATCCGGGGACGCGGAAACGTGAGGCAGATAAAATCCATGTCGTAAGGGTAAGGGTGTGCACCAACCATACAGGTGTAATGTTTCGTTGTATTTGGCGATCACGAATGAATTACATCGGGCTGCAGAAGAAATTGAATTAATTTACCATAAGAAGAGGAAAAGGATGGGAGATTTGCAGTCACACTGAGACATAAAGTCACAGAAAGTGTCCCAGGGGAAGGGGTCAAGCATGTACAGAGCTTAATGATAGGCGAAAGGGAGATTTTTTAGTCCTGTAAATCACTCATAGCTTATAATAGATTATGTTGTTACAAGTAGAGTATCAAAATAGTTTGTAAACCACTATATGACAAAAAAATGGGATTTCGAATTGTAATGTATTGTATTGACCTGAAGGTGATAGAATTCTAATCAACATCTATTCCTCACCAATTTGTGGTGAAGAAAAGTAAAGAAAAAAAGTTTTCTTAATTTTACCATATGTTCCTTGATTATGAAAATCTTAAGTCATATCCATAATGTTGTATTTTGAGTAAAAATTGCCATGTGATTTTAGTGACAAAAGAAAACCAGTCTCGAACCACCTTGTTAGTTGACCTATTCAAACGCAAATTATGCTGTGCATCCGTATGCCACCATTCATGGTGCATACGATGCAAAAAACGACGTCGTTTTTAAAAAAAAACGCGCGCCCCCTTAAAAAAAAATTAAGTTTGATTCCCAGCAACAACATATAACTAAAATTCCAGAATCGATGAACATAAATCCATAATCGATGAACTATAATTCCATAATCTAATCTATGAACGAAAAATTCCAGAATGAATGAACTAAAATTCCAGAATCTATGAACTAAATTCAGAATCGATGAACTATAATTCCATAATCGATGAACTTAATTCCAGAATCAGAATATAATTCCAATCTATGAACTAAAATTCCATAATGAATGAACAACCATAATATTCCATAATTCGATGAACTATAATTCTAGAATCATTAACTATAATTCCATAATCTATGAACTAAAATTCCATAATGAATGAACAACATAATGCTGTTGCTAGGAATCGAACCTGAATTTTTTTGTAAAGGAAGACGCGCGGTTTTTAATAAAAACGACGTCATTTTTGCATCCGTATGCCACCATGCATGGTGCATACGGATGCACAACATAACTATTCTATTCAAAACTAAGAATCAACAACAATTACTGTAACTTTTGGTACCAAAATTATACTGTGGACTGCGTCTACAAAGCTTTGTGGACCATAGTCTAAAACCAGCACACACTATATAGTGTATATAAACTGACACTGTCTCACATATTATTTTTATTATATTATCAAATGAAATTGCAGTTGAATTGAAATGAAAATGTAGTTGTGTTGAAATGAAACTGCAGTGTATACAAAATGAAACTGAATAACAATTTCACATATTTGAGTGTATATTGTTCAACGAAACTATAGTTATATCAAAATGATACTGTACATGAAATTGCATGCATATTTGATTCCTGAACCACAATGCATTGTGGACCGCGGTCCATAGGATAATTTGCCAACTAAGAGGGTTATTAGACATTTAGTTGACAAAAGAAACCAGTCTCGATCTAAGAAGGACATTAGACCCCTTATTAGACATCATGTCTAGTCAGGGACGAGCCAAGATGGAATAGTGCGGGGGCCAACTACGATTGAAGTACTAAATCAAATACATTGATATCCCGTTAACATATCTCAAAAGAATCATTACATTACAAATTCAATAAAATTTAGAATAAATCATTTATAATTGAACCTATATTAAATTATTTTGCAATATGCTTTGTACGGTTGAAAGAATAAAAACATTCATGCATGTTTTAAAAAACTATTGATTATTTCTTGAAAAATCATCTTCACAACATAACATAATAGCAATTGTTTTTTCAAATACATATATACTACACAATTGTTACATTATTATGCATTTTAAATTAAATACAAAATTTATCACACAACCACAAATTTACATAATTAACCAAACAAATGCACCTTGATATCCATGATTTATAATCAAACAAAACAATTATTTAAGATAAACAATAGAACATTAAACAAAAATTAACCAAACAAGTAGTTAGAAACAAAAAGTAACTTGAAAAATATGCTTAGATTTTTAATGACAAATTATCTTATTATAACATATATGTCGCATATATGCATTGTAAGTGTAAAATAATTTACACTATATTGGCTATTTTATTTATTGGTCTTACTAGCTTTAAATTATATTAGTGTTGTTAGGTTTATGGACCATGTGAGTACAAAATTAGTGGATATCATGCATTGGTTAATAAAGTCTACGATGAAGCCTTCAAAGAATTATATGAGTGGCTGTGGCTTATTCGAACAGTGGAAGGCTAAGAAAGAGGCTACAATTGAGGATCAAACAAAGGGGCTCATGAAGTACTATAAAAGAACACTGCTCGAATGAAGACATTGCCAATTTTGATTATTACACATTGCGAGAGCTATCCTGAATTTACAAAACTATTATGTTTCTAATGTGATTTATGATTTAATTCTTAAGAGTATGTAAACTGTACTACATGATCAGTACGTGGTACTGCTGAAGCAACTTGTGAAGATTGTTCGGGTATTCGTGTGTCAGTCCTGGATAGGTGTTTAGAAAGAGTGGTAGTGGTAAAGGCTGGAGGCCGTCTTCATTTACCTCTTGTAATACTTCTTTTGGTGAACATCTATAGTGGATTGGGCAGACGTGGGTTGCCCCGCAGACGTAGGAGAAGGAGCTCCGAACTGTGTAACAATTTCTTTGTGTTTTTTAATTTACTTTATGCTTTCTGCAGTTATTATTATATACTTGCGTAAACGAGTTTAATTAATTATCTAAATTGATGCATAACTTAATTAAACAAGTAAAAACACATAGCTTTTATATTTCAAGTGTCACGGTGCAATTTCAATTGGTATCAGAGCTTGTAGACTTAATCTATTAGTCTATCGATCTGGCGAATCTGTGCATCTTGAATTTATCTCTTCAGCGACTCTTTTTATTATTCTGTTTATTGCTTATTTGTTTGATCTCACGGGGTATTGAGTATCGCAGAATGGATCGAACTAAAGCCATTCCCCAGTTGACTGGCGACAACTACGCATATTAGAAGGCGCGCACCCGTACGCATATAAAGGCTCAAGGAGAAGCTGTATGGCAGTCTGTGGTGTCAGGATGGACACATCCCACTAAACCCAGTTCCAGCGCTGATGGAATAGAAGTCACTAAGCCAGAAACTGAGTGGACTCAAACAGAAATAACCAATGCAGGAAACAATGATAAAGCCTTAGACACAATTTATTCTCTTATGCATGAAAGCCAGTTTTCAATTGTTGCAGGTATTCCTTCAGCTAAAGGTGCTTGGGAGGCTCTTGAGTCTAGATACGAAGGAACTACCTCGGTAAAACAGTCAAAGCTGCAACTGGTCCAGTCAGAATTCGAAGAACTGCGCATGAACGAGGATGAGACAGTCATCGACTTTCATACATGCATACAGGAACTGCGAATCGCGCAATGGTCCTTGGTGAACCATTCTCGCAGGAAAAACTTGTTAAGAAGATACTGAGATCTTTACCGCCCAGGTTTTGAATGAAAGTCACAAGCCATCCAAGAGCACGATGGCTGAGAGAAAAAATCTGTTACTCAGCTAATGGGAAATCTTAAAACATATGAAATGGAGATTTTAACTGATCATACGAAAAAACAAAAAAATATTGCTTTTGCCGCTGAAGAAAATAATGTTGTATCCGATACAGATGAAACTAGTGATGATACAGTTGCGTTCTTAACTAAACAGTTTTCCAAAATTTTGAAACAAGTATCCAAAAACACACGCAACAGAAATTCACAAAAGGGAGCAACGTCGTTCAAAACTGCACCTAGGACAGGGGCGTTAAACGCCAAACAGTTGTCTCACGTCTAGGACAGTCCAAAGAAAGGTCCAACAACAAAGGAATCAAGTGTTATAAATGCGAGGGATTTGGACATGTACAAGCTGAGTGCGCTACCTATCTTCGTCGCAAAAAATCTATGTCAGCCATTACCTGGAGCGATGACGAGCCTGACGTTGAACCAACTGGATCGGATGTCGAAGAAATCTCGGGTAATTTTGTTGCATTTACGGCACGATTTACTGACAGTTCAAAACCTGTTGAAGACTCAGAAGGTGGTGATTATGTCTCTGCAGAAGATGTGGAACAAAATGCTTTATCTTTTGAAGCTGAATTTAATAAGTTGTATCCCAAATGGGAAGCATTAAGAAAAATGAACTGCAAACTAGCTAGTGAAATAGAGATTGTAACAAATGCAAATAAAGTATATCAAATCAAGTAGCTGATAGGAATGTTTTGCTTAAAGAAGCAGCAGGTCGAGAGGAAATACTACAAAACGAAGTACAAATTGGAAATGTACTTCTTAAGGAAGCAGCTGACCGAGAAGCAAAACTCCAAAAAGAAGTTCAGAATTTGAAACAGGAGCTCAGCACCTACAAACGACAAATCCAAATGATGGATACCACTTCAACACTCGATAAGATACTTGATTCCGGCAGGAAAACTTCTGCAAAATTTGGTTTGGGCTTCACTGGCAGTAACTCCAAAGATAAGACTGTATTTGTCAAAGCATCTGGACCTGATCCAGACGACATCCCTGAGTGCAGCACTATGAAACGCTCCTATGGTAAGTAAGCGTAAATAAGATAAGTTATAAGCTATATAATCCCGTTTGCCACTATTGCAGGTTACGCGGACTACCAGACCTGAATGCTACTATTTCTACAAGGATCAAAGAATTGAGAAGTTCAGGCACAAGAAATTCAACCGTTCACAAAACAGATTTGGGTAAAAAGGTGATTATATATCTTTTGTTTCATTTCATACTAAAAAGTGCGGACGAGAAGAAAAATGGTATTTTGACAGTGGGTGTTCCCGTCACATGACAGGGAATGTAAATTTTAAACAACGTCAATTATTAGTCGTGAAGTTACTTTTGGTGACGTTGTCAAAGGTCAAGTGACTGGCGTAGGCACTTTAAAATGTAGTGGTTTTCCAAAACTGGACAAAGTGTTACTTGTCCGTGGACTTCACGCTAATCTTATTAGCAAGTCAATTGTGCCGATCAAAAACTGGAACGTGTGCTTCACTAAAATAGCTAGGTGTGATGGACAACACAAATCAATGTGTCATGGAAGGTAAACGATCAACTGATAATTGCTATATTCTAACTAATGTATTATGTTGAGGTCCAGCATAAATGAAGCTGAGCTATGGCATCAAAAAATGGGTTATCTTAGTTATAGACTTCTCGATAACTTGTAAAATAGAAGGTGTTCGTGGGCTACAAAGATGAAAGTAGAGTCAACTATCTGTGGTGGCTGCCAAGCGGGAAACAAATCAGATCAGCTCACCAGCTTCAAAACACCATAACACAAGCGGTGCCCTGGAATTGATTCACATGGACCTCGTTGGACAACTCAAGATAGAAAGTTTTGGAGGTAAGAATATATACTATTATGCATTGATATTTTTTCTCGTTTTCTTGGTTATGTTTCTCAGGGAAAAATCTGAGGCCTTGAGGCATTCAAACTAGATTAAAAATTCAAAAGAAGAAACGAATCAACAGTAAATCCGAAGCGATCACGACAGAGAATTCGAGAGGCAAGCTATTCGATGACTTTTGTAATCAATCTGGATTACACATGAGTATTCAGCTCAGCAAAACTCACAACAAAACGGAGTTGTGGAAAGGAAAATGCACTATCCAGGAGATGGGTAGAGTATTGCTCAACGCAAGACTACCTCAAAAATTCTGGGCAGGAGCTGTAACACTGCATGGTCACATCATCAACAGAGTTTATCTACGTCCGGTACAACCAAAACCATACAGCTTTGGAAAGGTTAAAGAAACCAAACGTCACATATTTTATATTTTCGGCTCACGCTGTTCTCTTTTTGAAAGATTAAGGAATCCTACCTCTAAAATTTGAACAAAAGCGAGAGGATCTTTCTGATACTCCACAAAACAGCAGAGCCTATCGAGTGTATAATAAAGTGAACACAACCATCATGGAATCAACAAACGTTGTCATTGATGATTAACCAGTGAGAATCACCTGAGATTATTAGTCTGATCCAGCAACCGAAAAAACGGAAACGGGATCGACTAAAAACCCACCGCAATACTCCAGAACCAGATAGAAAGTCACTCCGTCATCCCCCATTATGCAGATCAAACCTGAATCTTGAACCCGAAACTGATCAGAAAATGAGAATGAAGATATCAACATTCCAGCTCGTGGTTCAAGAAAAAATCATCCAATCCAGAATGTAATTGGAGATCCTAGTTCCGGTGTGAGAACTAGAGGTAAGCCTAACAAACGTGATTATCATTGAGAAACTAGCAGGATAACCTCTTGCTATAACCACAACCGACAATTTGAACCGAAGAAATCAAAGAAGCTAACTGAGAGCATTTGGATAGAGGCTATGCAGAGAATTGGGCATTCGAAAGGAAACAGGTATGCGACTCTAATTCCTAAACAAAATAATGTAAATGTTTAGGAACAAAGTGGATTTTTCGTAACAAACAGATGCAACGGAAATATATGCTCGAGAATAGGCAAGGTTAGTTGCTCAAGGGGTATTCCCAGAATTGAGGGAATCGACTAGAGACGTTTGCATAGAAAACTCGACTGGAATCCATCCGATTTGGGCTACTCTCCATTGCGGTGCGCTCTAAAGATCAAGCTATTTTAGATGGATGTTAAAACGCCTTTCTAAAATGAGCTATCTTTCAGAGGATATATACGTAGCACAACCAAAAGGATTTGAAGATCAAAACATCCAGAATATGTCTACAAGTCCAAAAGGCACTATAACGGGCTAAAACAAGCTCAACGAGCTGTATGAAGAATGGCTCAATAAATACTTCCAAAATAACTACAAACAGGTGTTCGGACAAAACTTGTTCAAAAATAAAACGATCAGGTAAACACATAACATTGCACAGGTTTACGTAGATGGTATTGTTTGGGTCCACACTAGACAGAGTGAAACTGACAAACTGGTCAAAGGTTATGCAACAGAGTTCGAAATGAGCTGATTGGGGGTTAACTTATTTTGGATTACAGGTAAATCAGTCCAAAAGAGGGAATATTTATTTCTCACCACGAAATATGCGAAAATTTCATATCAATAATCGGTCTGGAATTGCAAAGATGCCCGAACACCCGTCTCTACAACTAACAAATTACTAAAAGATACTCAAGGGACTGTCAGTTGACTCCACTCTATACAGAATATGATTGGTAGTTTACTTTACTAACGCGAGCAGACCGGATATCATGGTAGTGTAGGTATGTGTGCAGATACAATCAGATCCAAAGGATCGCACTTGAAGGTGTCACGCATCCATTAAATATGTCAAAGGTAAAATTAATTACGTATTTGGTATTCTAAGCTGAAATACAATCTCAGTCTTAAGGTTTTTAGTGATGCTGCTGGGGCGGCAACGCTGACTGATAGAAAGTACATCCGGAGATGTTTCTTTATTTT
>VALG01001200.1:0-12517 GCA_009835305.1 Ipomoea purpurea
CATGTCGTTCCTAAAGATGGAACCGATTGGCCCAGTTCCATTTGGAGTGTGAGGTCCTGCACACCAAACCGTCAGTCGAGCGAAAATGGGGAAAGAGTGAACAGAGGAAAAAGGCCGAATAAAGAACACTTACACGATACGACTGCCCGAGCAAGGCCTCGATGATGAACCCGTCGCCGAGAGCCTTAGTCGACTCCACGTCCTTAGGCAGAAGGACGTCCTTGCAACACTTGCGAATAGAGGAGTTGCCCATCCAGATTTTGAGCGTCCTCCGTCCACCTCGTGGCATAGCCGGATCCTCTTCGGAGTCGGCCCCTCCGTATGCTCAGCCGGCCGCTTAGAGCTCGGACTTTCGGTAGAAGGAGGCGCGGCTGCGACTGGGCGACACCACAGGCGAGGGCGTGAGATCCACCCACATTGTGAGGAGGTGGAGGAGTCGGCCGAGGCGACGGCGAGGCTGAGAAGAACACGCGGCGGCAGCACCGGTAGAACGTTTGCGTCAAGCGACGCCTCATCTTTTCCGCTCTGTCAGTCATCTCCGGAGTCGGTGCAACGGCCTCGTCTGAGCTAGAGGAGTCGGAGTCGTATGGACCTGTAAGAGAAGCCCATGCACTTGTGAGTATTTCCGCATGAGATAAGAAGCGAGTCGAGAAGTAGATGAAAAAGACGCTATCTATGGTGGGGCGCCCTCCGGGCAGAAGGCCATGCTTGGCCATGGCCCGGACCCGGGACCAGTACTTAACCGAGTACGGCCCCAGGCTCTTCAAGAAGTCGCCGCCTTGGACAGCATCTTCCGTAAAAACGGCCCGCCGAGAGCAGGGCTTGAAGAGAGTCGTCGGCCACAGGGTCGGGAAGGTGAAGGAAGAAGAGAGAGGTCGGACGAAGAAATACAGAGGCTTCCACTCTTTAATCGAGTCGGACAACCCTCGAAAAGCTGCCGTTTCGGGCGAGCAGCAACTTGGATAAAGCCAGGCGAGTGGAGCCAACCTTGTTCACGGTGAAGAGGTACCGGAACAGGTCCAAATCTGGCTCGCACTGCCACCAATGGTAGAGATTGATGAAGCTGGTAAGGAGTCGGTGAGAATTGGGCACTAACTGGCCAGGGACCATGTTATAGTGCCGGAAGAGGAGCGAAAGAAATGGGTGTGGGGGCACTCGGAAGCCGAATGCAACCGAGTGCAAATGGATACCCACAAAACCCTCCGGCGGGTCGTGAATAGGCGCGGCCCTCCGCCGCGACGACCAAGGCGAAGGGCCAAGAAGAAAGCGAGCCATATCCAGATCCGCCGCTGTGGCGGTTGACGGAAGACTGGCCGGCCGGACAACAGAGTCGAACTTGCCTCGCGCCGTTCAACGCCGTCCGGCAAAACCGCCACGGTGGACAACGGGCTGGGCTCATCGGAGTGGCCGCCCCAGAAGAAGAGGGGGTTAAGAATGAAGAAGAAGAGACCCGCCTGGAAGCCCGCCGGCATTTCCAGACGGCGGACAACGGCGGAAGAAGAAGAAGAGGACGATGGCGAGGTCCCCGCCGGGTTGTCAAAAGACAAACGGTGGGAAGAAGAAGAACGAGAAGAAGAAGACATCACTTACAGGTTTTCGACTGAGTTTGGGAAGACGAGGAAGACGCAGAGAAGCTTGGAGAGTTGAAGAAGAAGGATGAAGGGAAAGGCTTTTTAAAGAGAGGAGGAAGCCAAAGCGGCTGCCACGCGGCGCCTCCCTAGTGGAGGAATTGGAGGCGACGAGACATCGAAGTGACGCCGCATTTAATGCCTCGATAGACGGGGCGACGGTTCAGGCCTAGGACTAGCCTGCAAGCGGCGCGTCTACCCTAGGCCGAGGCTGAAGTGACAGCAACCCGGCCTGCCGGGTCAAAGGCCCATCAAAGCCGAAGCTATGGGGCCCACCAAGATCGTGCTAGAAGTTTCCAGAAGGTACCCAGCTGGGTCCGGCAGAGTGAAAATGCTCGGACGAGCTTCAGGTCATAAGGTCGGCCAACAGATTTGCCGAGTCCCTTACCCAAAAGGATTAGTCAGGCAGAGCCCACCAGTCGGTCATGGCGACCAAGAGTCGGCCACAGGAACACATAAACACAGAGAACCAGAAAGAAAAAACGTGATTTTATTTCATAAGGACAGGGGTACAAGGCCAGGAACTCGGCACAAACATTACACAGAAAAGATGGGCCTAGGGCTTATCTTCCTCCTCCTCTGCGGGGCGCACCGGCTGCAGGCCCTCCAGGTAGTAGTGGGGGCGGAAAGGCAACAGAATCGGCTCAGGCTCGGGCTCGGGAAGTTCGTCCAGGTACACGGCAGGCTTCCCATCAAACAACCATCCGCAGGGGCCTCTCCAGGGCACTCGGCGACATGGCCACGCCAAAAAAGAGGAGGAGCCTCCCAGTCCAGGTCCTCCTCCGGCTCTGGGTCTTCCACCATGGGCTCCATCTCGTCCTCCCTCCGGCTCCACGATCATCAAGTCAAGCATGTCAGGAGGCACCAGGATGGGTCAGAAGTGGAGTCGCGCGTCAAGTGCCCTCCGTTAGCCGCCTCCTTTCGCCGGAGCTCCTCCAGACGCGCATGTTCCTTGTTGCGGATGGACCAACGACGATCACCGTCCCTGAAACTCATAGCTTGAGGTTTTGAAATGAGAAATGGTGAGAAAAACAAAGCTACCAGGAGCCTTATATAGAGCCTCGAGAGGGCAACAACCGAGGCGGGAATCTCGGAGAGAATAGTAACTGACATAACTGAGCGGATTGGATGGGCAGCGCGAATCTCTGTCAGAGATTAATCCCATCCAATTAGCTCGGGAAAAGTGAGATTCACACGCTAAGCTGAAAAAGCCTGGCTCGCTGGGAAATGAAATGTTACAGGTGTCGAACGGAGGGAGGACCGACATTGTGGCCAACTCCTCGACCATCCGGACGGACGAGTGCACAGATTATATGGAAAAAGAGACAAAACGCCAAGGGTGTTTATTTATTTATTATAAGTAAGGGTGAAGGTTACAGGACTTATTACAAGATAAGCAAATGCTCCTAAGAAACTACCCTCCAAAGCCCCCGATTTTCCCGGCGAAGAGGAGTCGCTTCAGAAAACCCTCCCGATGGTCCAGGGGACGGGCAAACCGAGTCCCAGAAGCCGGCATAAAGTGGTGGCACAACCAGCTCTTCGTCGTCCGGGTACATTTCCTGATAGCGAGCGAAGTCTTCCTCGTTCATCAGCCCTGTGATCGGACACCCAGGTCGTCCAGAGGAATAGAGAAAGTCATGCGGAAGGAAAGCTGGTCTGGGATGGGTACGTTAACAACGGTCCCCCAGGAGAGTCCTCCAGCATCCCCGGAGGGGGAGAAGGGCGAGAAGTCGGAACACTTCGCGTCGGCAGGAGTCGGTGGATGAACACGGAGGCAGCGCCAAAAGGAGATCTTTGTGGGTCGGACGAGAGCCTCTTTCTTGGGCTCCTCTCAGGCCGGGTCTTTTTGAAGGCAAGGGGCGCCAGGGCGACACAAAATCAATGCGCTTCCCTTTCAAAGGTTAGCGACCCATGGGGAGTTGGTGAATTAGTTGAAGAGCGGCCAAGGTAATTTATAGGTACCCGGCCAGGTCGAGGAGATCAAAACGGTCCTGTGAGATCCGGGAGATAGCGCAATCCGGGTCAATCCTGAGTCATTCAAGGCATGGATTCGGTGGACAGGAGACAGTTACTACTTTTCCAAACCCAGGTTGGTGGACCGGGTACGGAAAAGTGAGGGACTAAGTTGATGGGTTGAGAACCCCGCCCAAGGATAAAGAGGCCCAGAAAGGAAAGACCAAAGAAAAAAGATGGGCTGACGAAAGGCAGTTGCCTCGAAGAATGCTGGGCGAGTCCAGGAACTCGCCCCAAGGCCCCCAAAGAAGAACAGCCGCAGTCTCCCGAGCTTGCGAAAAGGAGCGCCCAAGTCGTAGTGCGCCAACGCAATGGAGGAGGAGGTCGGTCCAGGCCGCGGCCAGGGGAGAACTCGGTTCAGAGAGCCATTGGAATCACAGCAAGGCAAGGAGCGCCGTTGAGGGGCAATTAAAAGGCTGGAGCTCGGGTCCGCCAGTTCTAGGTCAGAGAGAGGCCGTTGGCGCAGGAGCCTGTAACGTCCCAATAGCGGCCCGGCAGCAGCTGATCATAGGGGCCTTCTACAGTCGAGTAAGTCCGGCCATGCGTATGGGCCACTTTAAGTGCAGTTAAGGCAAGGAGGCCACCTATAAAAAGGCTGCCTCCCACGGCCTTGTAAGAAGACAGATTCAGAGAACACGCGGAGAGAAAGTAGAGCGTGACT
This sequence comes from Ipomoea purpurea, assembly GCA_009835305.1. Classification (NCBI taxonomy): domain Eukaryota; kingdom Viridiplantae; phylum Streptophyta; class Magnoliopsida; order Solanales; family Convolvulaceae; genus Ipomoea; species Ipomoea purpurea. The sequence continues at coordinate 4,303 of VALG01001200.1, forward strand.
ATTGAGCAACCTATTTTTCAGCTGAAACATACAGCCCCGACGCGCCTTTTTGTGAAAGTGTCTTCCCTCCAGCTTAAAGCATTGTGTTGGACGTCGCTTGGGGGCTCGAAAACACCAAAACCATCCAATACTTCGTCCTAAATTTGAATACACAATTATATAGAGACTAATAGAACTCACCCTATCAGCCCTGTAGTACTATAGATAATTAACAGCATACGGTATAGGTAAGGATATAAGTAATAAAAGATGATACATAAATAGTAGTCCGCTATAATAAGCATTAAGTACATATATATACATACACTCATAGTGGTTGGCATTCACCATGCACACTAGTCATTAAAAAAATACAACATGCGGAAACAAAAAAATAACCATATAGATTTGTTAAAGCGATGAAGAGGATTAAATGACATTACCCTCAAACGTCGGGCCCACAACGGATTACGCTCAACTTATATAATAAACACGCATACATAATTACACAAAAGCTACCAGTAAATACCGATCAATAAATCTTGTACATCCAACTTAAAATTCATTTTCGAACCGGCGGCGGTGAATCCGCCACAAGGCGTTGTTATTTTAAGACACGGTTTGTAATGAGTTTTTAATATCAATTAACGACTTAAATAAATTGAAATATACGTCTGATGCTCGTGGGGGCAACCGTGTGTGGTGTGTGTGTTATACTAGCGTAACTATAGCTCCAGAGTAACTTATATAATATATACAGTAGGTACTGAAGAAGATATATAAATTATAGTTATAATAGAATATACCAATTAGTATAGTCATCAAATCAGTAGCTTATATAGGTGAATATTAGCTGAGGCTTTAAATATGCAAAATTGATAGGAAGAACTTTATCAATTTAAAAAGTATTAAAACTAATGAGATTGAACAGGGCGTTATGCTGTGCAACGCAACTATGTGGCAGCCCAATCGGCACAGGTGCACACCAGGAATGAAATCCTATCCATTTGATTATAGCTAATAGACGATTTATAATTCTATAGCCTATAATCCCATTCAATTTTATATGTAAGAGATTCATAATTTACCCTTAATACTGTGAGAATTCATAATTTCTATAACTATTGAGAGGTCATAATTTCTGACATTATAGATTCAGTGATTTGTTGAATACAGAGTTCAACCAATTGGAATATGAACACGTTTAAAATTATGAAACATAGAGTTTTGTAATTATGAATCAATTTCGTGTGCACCATGCATGGTGCACACGGTTGCACAACATAATTTGCGCAATAATAGAATTGTAAGTTAATTATTTATATATGGGTTGGTCTCATGTGAGACCATCACAATCATTGAGACTAGTCGAATCTAATAAAAATGGGTCATAACAAAATTACTAAATATAATAATAGTTTATGTATAATACTTTATAGCATAAATTTAGTACTTTATAGCAAAACTTAAATAGACAATTTGCAAGAAATAAAAATAATGACATAACATAATTGCAGATATAGTAGTCTTTTTTTTTTAAAGGACTTTGTGGCTTATCGCTGTGAGGATGTGAGTTCTTTATGGCTTAAAGTATTTATTCTGTATAACAACGTAACTTTCGAACAACACAACCAAAGCAGCATAACCAACAACCATGAAAGAACTCAAGTCCTCCCAAATGCTCTGGTTCATGTTCAGTTGAGTCACCATAATTTACATCCTCTCAAATACTCTGTCGGGCCGGGGTGTGGGGGGCCCTTAGGGTTGGGATTCAGCCTTTTGGAAGAATGAAAGAACTCAAATCCTCACCGCGATCCTAGAAATCTCACAATTTAAACATTCTGATTAGCTTAATTAAGCTCTTAAAGTCAATTCCTAATGTCTTAAGGGTTCTATCCTAGGCTCAACCTAGGCTGTAATACTAAATGTAACACCCCCCAAATCTAACTATAGAAATATACAGAATAACAATGGAAAAAGTCTCAAAATGTGGAAGCTAAACCAACAACACGGAGTGTTTTTCCACACTTAGGTCATTCTAATCTAAATGCTAAGGCGAAATCTAAGTTCATAAATCCCTAAAGTTGTTACATAAAGTCTAAACTACATCAACTATAGAATTCATTTAAAGATCTATCTAAGATAGAGGGTAGGACTACACCATCAAGACTAGATAGCGCGCTCTCGGAGAACATACATCTCTATTCCAAACCTGAAAACATATTTTAGAAACATTAGCGAATAATGCTAAGTAAACCCCACTCCAATACGTAAGCGACATAAATATACTTTTGTAATCAAATAAGGCTTTTGAAATTGTATATATATATATATATATATATATATATATAGGTATAATATTATAGTTATATATATATATATATATATATATTATCTATCAGCTCTACACCGCGATATGATTGGTCTAGAGAAGACCTCAATACCACAGAGATAGATATTGATAGATATCAATACCTTCGACCTCAATAACTTCTACTTTCATGGAATGCTGCGTAGCCAAGGCAAATGAAAGACCGTTCACGACGATCAGTTGTTATTGACCGAAAAGTGTAGTGTAGCTATTTAAAACTTGAATACTAGATAGGCAAAGTACAATCCTCATTAATCCGAACATAAACGCACTATAGAGATGTAGATTATCGTGAGTATGCGCACTTATGCCACACAATGAGCTTAAAGAGAACCCAAGAGTTCCGCGCAGCAGGGAGAACTAATTCGTAAAAGCTTCCAGAGGTAATGTCAGTACAGTTTAATTCGTTAATGGCTACCCCAGGCCGTATACGCCGTATATAGCACCGTCGTATCGTGACTTCAATAATTCTACAGAGCGGCGGTGTGTCTTGGTGTGTAACTCATATGTGCTGAAAAGCCAAAACTCATACACTTGTTAATCGCAGAGAGTGTGGTACCGCTCCGGCAGGATACACCTCCGAGCGGGTGAAATACAATATAGTGTTCTAAATATATATCAGGCATGACTTATGAAATTGGGCGGTGTTGTATTCCTAGCCGAAAGGATCCTGAATTTAGTTGTTCCCGGCGAGACGGCAGGGAAGGACGGATAGTCTATCTATCGCGGAGAAGGACCTTTTTTAGCTCTCTACGAGCAATCGCAGCGAAATAGTGTAGTCCTCACGTAAGCGGAGGAACAAGCTGCACATTATAACTCCATGGTGGCCTCAGATGAAATGAAGGTTTATGTTCGGCCTAGGCACTCGAGAGATAAGTGCAGATTAACATTCTAAGGTCACAAGATCACTTTTCCAATTTTCAAAACACCATCATCATTCAAGCATCATTCATATCACATAATCATTGATGGCGGCCACGGGGGCCATCGCGTATGCCCGATCACCTCGGGAGGGGTTGTGCAATTGCATATAGGATGAGCGACGAAGCAGGGACCGGCAGGAGCTCGGTCTTATAGAAGCATGAATGGAATGTCTGACTCGCGCGCACGCCCTATGGGAGACAACCGGTTGACGGGTGAGCTCAAGTCGTAGCCTCCACAATACTCACGAGGCATCAGCACCGCTTGACGCTGCATCAGTCGGTGGACTGTGATCCCCGTTACAAGGGGGACATGGACGACCCTACACATCATGTGGTGGCACCAGTTGTGGATCGTAGCGTATCAACGCCCTTACGCAGCGCGCTTCAGTCGGTGGGCTCTGGAAGAACCTCGGAGATTACCCCTGCGGCAAGTTGCTGTCTCTCATCACGCTCGGTGGATCGCAGGCGGCGATAGCCTACGCCTCCCGGGTGTTTACTGGCGAGGCTCGATTGGAGGTACTTGTGCGTCGCGTTATTGGCCTACAGCACGTCGTCCTGTCTGGCGCTCCGAGGTCGATGGTCAATAGGCGACCGAGGCCCATGTGGAGCCGGCAGCCAATAAGTTGAAACAATTCGGCCTTTTAGCCAACTTATCCTGAACCTCAGCTCAGGAACAATCCATTCGGCCTTCAGCAACTTTCCAACACCGTGCCTGGGAACCACCAATTTGATTTAACCAAAATGGGGGATCACTGCATCACATAACACATTAGTAGCACGTAGTAAATGCACATTGGGAGAGGAAGCATTAAATAAACTTATGTGTATCAATTCACATGATAAGAATAGTCCTAAGGGGTTCCATACAACTTCCACCTAGGTCAACGGGTTACCGATTCAACTAGCATGCACTTCCTAAGACTCCTACCCTACGAATGGTACCCGAAACATCAACTAGACTCAAGCACGACAACGGGGTCTGTTGGGACACCATGGGGGAGTGGGGAATATCAAGCGGGGGAGCTAAGGACCCAGGGTGGGGTACGGACCAGCGAGTAGCCGGTGGTGGGGGTCACCCGCCGGAGAACACTGTCTGGGCAGCGGGTTGCCGACGGGCAGGCGGCTGCCGCCTGCCTGCGGTGTTCTCGTCGGGCAGCGGGTAGGTAGCGGGTTCCCTACCCCCACCGGGTACCCCCCCACGATAACTCTCTCCTTTTGATCATAAAGCTCTCCGTAGAGGGGCCGCTCTTCGCGCGCCGCGCGAAACTGGCCATGAGCCCTCGTCGGACACTTTTTAAATGCGAGACTTTGAGAGATCAAACAAGCAGGAGCGAGGGCCCGGCTAGATACTATCCTTATTACGACTTCTAAACAGTACGAGTACGTACGAACATTGGTTGGAGGCCGGCGTTCGCGAGGTAAATTTTAAGATATTCACCTAGCCTATAAATAAAGGCTAATCTATTAAGTTAGTCGATATACCAAGGAAGTAAACATAAATATCAGAGGTTCTATACCACATCTGAGCTAGATAAGTCATATGAACAGGGCTACACTATCGGGTGGCGTGTAGTACAATTGGTGTCTATGTACACGATGCTCTGTATGGGCGCAGCCCTGCTCATCAAGACTGAGGACTATATAACTAAGTCCGAGCGAATCAACTAGCGCCGCTCAGCTACTACAATTGTCCTGGAAAACTTCTCTGGGGCTCCTCGAGGTTGCAACTGTGAGGTGAGATGTTGCTAGGAGCGAATGAGGTTTAGGGTTTTCGGCCCAAGGGGTCAACAACATATGTTGGGGAAAGGAATGGAGAGGACAACCAAGGGAAGAGGTTTAACAAAAACACGTAAGAATATGGAGGTTTTTTTAGTGATATTGTGCTCAGGGTTATGTGGGTTTATCTCATAGAGTCACTCTCGTAGTCAGGGGGGATTTGTTGAAGCAGGGGAAGTGTTCGCCTTGAAAGTTTTAAGAAACCAGGCACATGGGGTTACGTGGTTAAGGGTTTGGACCTTGTTAAAATGAGAGGTCTAGAAGTTGCAATTCTAATTGGTGACATTAGGCATTACTGTGATGAGGTGATTTTCCTGTCCTTTTCCTTGGTTTCGTCTTTTAGTGAGGAAGGGTTGGGTGGATGGCATAACCCGTGTTTTATTCTCGTAGTGGAATTGGAAATTGAACGAAAACGAATCTTTATTCATAATACTTTCAAGTAGCTAAGTTGAAGTAGATACATGTTCCGAAGTAATTAAACGTAATTAAGTGGTTGATACGATACAGGGGAACGACTACCCAAGGGGGTGGCCCCTTAAAACCTAGCGGCCCAGAAATCGCTCTCCGGGATTTTCCTGGCGGGGTCCGTATGGTTCCTCGTCTCCGGGGGTTTGGTTCTCCCCCTTCTAGGTCTTCCTTGTTTCCGAAAGGTTTGGGTTGCGTTGGGCATGCATGACGGATCACTTTTCCGGGGAACGCCGTAGGCCCTTGGGGTGGGGGCCGCTGGGTGGTTGGGTATGGACGCGGGCTTTGGGTTGGCGGTTGCAATGGAAGGCCTTGTGTCGCTTGCCTCCCCCCCCCGCAGCTTGATGCGATATCCAGGGGTTGCCCCGCAGCCAGTCCTTGCCCGGCGGTGGCTTTTGTTGGGCATCTCGGGCCCAAGGAAAGTTCCTGGTTTGCTTCGTTGATTTCCCAGGGGGCGGTCTTGGTTGGCTCGGCGTTGTTTGTCGCTTGTGCGCGCACGTCGGTTCCTGTTCTTTTCACCCCGGGGTGGCGGCCCCCACCTTCTGGGGTTCCTTCTTCGATTTGTTCTTGAGCCACCACGTTGAAGGTAGATTGGAACCCCGATAGAGGTTCGGGCGGCACTGGTGTTAGGATGCCTCGTCTGAGAGTCCCGGGGCCCACCCCTTAACCACTAGTGCCTTCCGGGCTTCGGAAAGTTGAGGGGGCGCCGGATACGAATCTTTCTACCTTGGTTTTTTGTTTTTTAGGCCTCGGTGGCAAGTTCGGGGCCGCCGAAGCGTGCCTAGTTCGGAGGAACGCGTTTATGGTAGCTCTAAGCGAGGCGGTGGGCCGTTCCCATGCTTCTAGAATGAAGGAACTCAAAAAATTCATACATGGTCTTTTACGTGAGTCGGGGTGTAGAACGCGTTCCACCGCAGCCCGTAGCCTTGAGGCTTTCCCCAAAGTTGAACCCCGCGGCTCTTGTCGGGTGGGTGGGTCCCTCGTGGATCCCACCAGAGATCGTGGCCTCCGGTGTCCGCGAAGTAGAAACGAGGGGCTATTTCGCAGGCAGCGGCGTTCCTACAGCCCGGACATGTCTACTACCCTAAGAATCCTTATCGAGAGTCCGCGGATCCATTCTTCTAGGAGCGCGGGATCTTCTTTCTCCGGAGGAAACGTGAGGAGGCCGTGGTTTGAAACTTGTCGGGCGATGTCTGAGCTTGCGTTCGTCGGGGGTGGTGGGGGTCTGACGTTGCGAAGGGCCGCATCACCTTAGTGCCTGCGCGACTTGTGTTAGTGTTGTAGAGTTTGGGTCAAGGGGTTCGTCAGTGGTGGGTTCCGGAGTCCTGATTGTCTTCTGTTCGGTGCCTGTTATCGCCTTTCTGGTCAGGGTTTATAGGAGTGTTAGATTAAAGTCCCGCGTTGTACTTCTTATGAAGTGATAAGTGGGAAGAGTAGCCCCCCCCCGGTGTGGGGGAAGTTTATGGTGTAGGTTTCACAATCCTCAGCCGCCGCCGTCCTAAGATTCCTGAAGCGCCTACGTTTCCCAGTACCGTAGAGTTCAAAAGGCCCTAATGTCTAAAAAAGTCCCGCTTAGAGAGTCTTGTCGCTAGGGTTAAACTTAAGGGCTCTAATACCGAAACTGTAAACACCCCCCAGATTTTTTTTAAGACATTTAAAAACTTATATTAATAACAGGTGACATCACAATGAAAAAATAAGATAAAATCAACCAAGTGTAAAGCATAAGTACTATGGTGCTATACACACCTGGGCTTAGAGAACGCCAAAAGTGCTCAGGCAGCCCAATACCTATCCTCCGAGAACGATAAATGCAGTAACATGGGCCAGCGGCAGGCCAAGAAAGGGGGGAAACTAGCCAGCCTACGTCTATGGGCCTTGCCAGGCTCCCTAGGCGCTCCAGGTGCTCTTACATCAATCGGTGGCCTGAAAACCAAATATATAATCCATGTTCAGGCGAGAGATGCCCTGGTAACCCACCCCCTCCGCAACGGGCGTTGGAAATACAACTACGATCATAGAGAAGTATTAGTAGATATACGAAAAGGCCCGACTTTGAGCATGAAGATATATCCGCTACGAAACCTCTGGCTTTAAAGCACGTGGGAATGACTCGACAGGTTATAGACGAGCATATGGGTTCACCGACCGGTCAAACGGGGGGCAGATACGGTAAAGCCATGGAACATAGAAATCATAAGCCAACATAAGCAGTCCGCCACCATAAAACCCATAGGTCCAGCAATCACCGAAGGTACCCTACATAAGGAGCACAACTTTCCCATATCGACTAACACATAGCACACTTTGTTCGGCCGCCAACAGCGGCACCAAATCGCATGCCCATAAAACATGGAGGGTCAAGCGCATATAGGCTCTGGCACGGCCGAGGAGGCTCGGGCAGGCACCCTGGCCCCCCCCCATATCGCAACGCCACGGAGGGGGCTCGATCGCGAACGACCGTATGAACGTGAGAAGCTCATAAATAATGTATTTGATCGCAAGCCAAAGAGTGGACCCCGCAGGGCGCCAAAAAGAGACGAAGTGTGTTAATCCTGACCTATAGCCAGGAATTCCCCATACTGACTAGCAGCACAGGGCGCTCCGAAACCAAGCCCAGCTCGGGGGAAAAAATGTCATCTGATTGCAGCCAGGAATTCCCATTTTCCCTGACTACAAAGCGCAGCCTCTCTGAGGGCAG
>VALG01001204.1:0-5000 GCA_009835305.1 Ipomoea purpurea
TTAATAAAAGTGGAAGTGTTACACCCCCCCGCCCCCCCGCACGAGGGGCGCAAATGCCGCGCCCAGACGCGCGCCAACCGTGATGGGTGCGACATCGTGTGGCAATGTCCTTAGGTTTCGAGCCTTTGTGTAAGGCATAGATAGTATTATGTGGGGTATCCCCATTCCTTTGTAATAAAAAAATATAAGGTTTTAATTTAATCAAAGTTTATTTATTTTTGGTGTAAAATTGTCCAAATTTAGTCCTTAGACTATATCGTTTTGTCCATTTAACATCTCAGACTATTATTTTTTAGACATTTTTAGTCATCTAGGACTTTTACCCTATTTTTAGTAAGGGCATCTATATCGTTTTCATTATTTTTTCTTTTGTTATCTTATCCGGTTTCAACCGATTTAATTGGTTTATTTAGGTAACCTTTGAATTTTAGTAAGCATATTTTTCAATGGTTTTTAGTAAAAGTCTTAAACCAATTAACGGTTGAAATAAAAAAATGAAAAGATAAAAATGCCGTTACTAAAAATAGAAAAAGATATGAGAATGATTCAAAAGGTGTCATAAAAAATAATAGTCCTGAGATGTTAAATGAAAAAAAAAAATAGGTCTGGGACTAAAATTGGAATTGTCACAAAAAACAAGAGACTTCTAGTGGAATTTCAACACGGTTAATAATTATTATATATTTTATAGCAAACTAGAGTTAATTTTAGCCAGAGGTTCTTTGTTTTTGTGGTAATTTCATGTTTAGCCTCAAACTATCATTTTTGTCATTTAACACATCAAACTATCATGGTTGTCTGTCTCCTGAGCATATTGGTGTGGCTAGGTGTAGTATGTTTCTTGAATGTGGTTAGTCTGTTAGTTACGCTAGTCAATTTTGGTTCGATATTTTGCACGCTACAATACACGTATTTTAGTACTGGTCTACATTTATTCTTGATCACTAAAGCGGTAAGTTCATTACCGGAGTTTAAATGATATGTATCGGCCGTCGCGACGTTAGGGTGTTACACATGGTAGAGAGTGGTGCTGATGTTATCATGATCATCCGGCGGGCTGAGCCTTTGATTATGGTCGCCTTCAATTAAATCTCAAAAGCATAAATGACGACATAATACCTTGTCTAAAATACATGTCATTTCCGTGAGTTTTGTTGTGAATTTAAAGATCTTATGATTCTCGTTTGTTGCACACAGTAGTGGCTGGCAATAGTCCAGTAGTTATTTGATGTTATATTGCAGCTCCATATTTACGAAGTTCTAGAGTTGTAATTGTTTACTTGCTCGGATGCTTAGAAAAAATTCATTCAGGTTATCTTTGAAGGCATATGATATACTAGGCGGGTTACATCAATACACCGTGTGCAATTTCCATCGACGGTACGTCGCTGCGGCCGACTTCAACTTTTTCTAGTTCGATGATGGAATAGTTGATCACAGTCTTATTTGAAGGATTTTTATATTTTTGTTTCTTTCTGGCTTTTTCACCACTCTTAGGGAGACAGTGGAATTTTAGGCGGATCGAGGATCGTTTGGAGTATTAGCCTAAGAGCGACAACCTGTTTCTTTGAATGGGTTTCCTAATATCGTGCGTTGTCTGGGAAGAGAGAGATATAGAAGCTCGGCCGCTCTATTTGCTCTGTAAGACGAATCCGAGATGAATATAGCTCGGCAAGCGATTTTTCGTACAGCCAATAGTCGGCATAGGCTGCTTTTGAGATTTGAGCTGAATCCGGATATATAATATCTTATAGGATAGTTGGCGAATTGCAATTACTCTCCGCATCATATTTGATAGCACAGTCGCTATAAACAGCAACTGACGTATATGCGATAGTTACTGAAGCGCTTTATCAAAAATAAAATTAATATAAAGAATAAAACGCGAATCGACCAAGGCTACAATTTCAAAAACGTTCCGTTGCCGTGCGCGTACCACACGGCCGTCGTGACGACAAAGGCATTGCGCGCTGTGTCGTCTTGTATGGCGGCGTGCTTGAAGACGTCGCTGCTAAACGGCAGACAAATAAATATTTTTGATAGTGATCACCTGTCCTGTGCTACCGTGCTGATTTATTTACTCATCTGCTCTTTTTTTTCTTGGAAAAATTAAGCTAGCTGATTTTTTATTATATTAACCGCCTTCGCTTTAACCGCGGATAAGCTCTCAAGGTATTATCAAAATAGCTCCGTATACGCTCCAGTGCTCAGCGTCCTTGGGCACGCATGGCTGTTATCACGGACGCATTAGCGCAACTAAAGCTAAAGAGTCGAGGAATTATCAGAAGTTGATCTCGCTTGCACACATTGAGTAAACACTCCGTACTGCTCCACCGCAAACTGCCCCAGTTTTCTAAGCGAAAACCGCGAAAAAAAGCAAAACAAAGAGCATCTCGAATACGACAGATCGAAAAAATGCAAACGGACAGATGCAGAACAACTGTTTACTGTAAATGTAAAATCGTGATCCGCACATTCTTGTGTTTGCGTTATAGAAAAAACCGTTCCTTTAAGAAGGTAATTTTAATGATTTAAAAAAGGAAATTAGTTATTAAATCACATCGTAATTTGTAAGGGAATGAGGTGGCAGCTTTGGCTCCAAATCAGAAAGATGTTTCTCTAATATAGATCGAATCTGGCAATTTTGCACAGGTGGTGTATCTGAGTTGGTCACGCAATATATATAATTATACACAGCAATCTTATTATCTTGATTGTATGGAGTGTTATATTTCGAGTCTCGAAAGTACGTTCTGCTTTCAGTATATATCATAAATTGACAAGTCGATTTTTGCTTTTTCTTCTTGTGTCTTCTTTTTTGTTTTGTTATACATAGGCTTATTATTTTTCTTGAGTCTTCGTTATAACTCGTTTGCTTTCTCTTGCGCTTTATAACAGTATTGTTAAAAAAACATACATATAATATCATCATATAGAGAGAAGAGGAATAAAGCCAAAAATACACCAAATTATATACATAGAGAATAAACTTGAATTCAGTTCTTTATATTTAGAGTGCGAGAGACATAAGTGGAATTTTCATGTACTGCTTCATACTCTGGACTACTCGGGCATTCGCTCTTCTCGTTTAATTAATGGTTCTAATTTGATCTTTGTATCAAAATCTGTGTCAGGTTCGACTTTAAAATAAGAAAAAGTAAAACAATACCCCGTAATCACGGCTCTTACATGAGCTGGAAGGTATACCTCTTCGAGTATTTGGAAGTGGAGACTAATTACAGCAAGCGTGTTTACCACATAGTCTTATAACTATATATGATCGTTTACTTGCGTTACTAATGAATATTCTTTTCATTATTGTTGTACCCTGTAGTCTGAGAAGAATAGATATATAACGTTTGTCGATGCTTTAGCCGATTTAGTTCTTCGCTGAAAATACGTGAATTACTAACATTCGACCATAACTCCCGTGGGTGCGCTTTAAAAGACAATGACACAATCTTCAACTAAATGATATAGACATCATTTGTTGATGTGGAGAATTGGCATTACGGTAATCCATGTATATGGTATATCGATCTAATGCGAAATGCGCCTGTGGATTGCTTTATCTATCTATCATCCTTTACTTCCATTTTTATGAATGATTTTCATATATATGTATGTATATGAGATTCATTTACGTGTGAAATATACTCTTGGCTCACTTCTAGACCAATTGCAATTTGATTTGCCCTCTACTTTATAAACAATGAATCACATAATCAGCTCACTCTCATTTCAGAATATATAATATATAATAAATATGATATATGCCGTCAAATATGGCTATTTGATTATTAAAAGTAAGATTGAACTTATTTCCCTTAATTATATCCTCCGCTCGAACATGTGCAGTTTACGCTTATCTGTGAGACCGAGTGGTTATAAGACATATGTTATATAAATCTAATCTTAGCAATCTTCATTGGCAACGACGTTGGTTGCAACGTGCTTAAGTAGTATGGGGGCTCAATTGCCTCTTGAACCTAAAATAAACTATTTCTTAGCAGCAAGAAGTCATTCTTACTGAAGGGCTTCATCATGATAGCGAGACTGCATGGCCACGCTGGTATTCGATAGCAATTATTCATATTTAGTTCACATATCTTTGGGCTGCTTTAATAGATGACAGTTCTATAACAATGATATAAATCTTAGGTCTTCTTCGTCTAATTCTAAGAACTTGACAATATTAGCGCGTCATATTATTGCGACTCTATCTCGAAATCCACTATATTTTCCCATCAATTCACTTATAAACCAATATGCTCAATTACCACAATAGTGAACTTTTATTTTATTGCCTTCTTTCAATTGTTAGAATCTAGCCAGACTTGTTTAGCTATGTCCTACTTCCAGGTTTACGTAAAAAAAAAAAGCGAGCATCACTACACAAACCAAGTTTTTTAAACTATAGATTATATTTTTATATAACTCATTTTTTATTCATTATTCTAAATTTTGACATTATGACATGCTCTTCATATTTCCACGATTCAAGGGAAACATGGAAGTAACTTGTTAAAAAAACATCATAGGCAAGAAGTCGTGGCCCCTAGGGACCGCCGCTTAGCCGATTCCAGGCGGCGGGGCTCCTCAAGCTCCGCAACCAAGCCCCGCTAAGCAGAAGTTGTTCAGTGGGCGGGCCTTGTGGCTTATGCTACGTGCCCTTTTCCAAAACCGGGACTCGCGGCCCTTGAGGCGTCGGACACTCGGGCGTCACGACGCATGTTTAGAAATTGATTTTCACTGAATTTGGAGTAGAATTGAGCATTGGTGATACTAGAAATTGTGAAGAAGAATATTAACAGAGTTTGTATGTGAATGTTTACTAGTAAAAAGGAAAATGCTTAAAGTTTTGGTCTTGGCTATTTGTTTGAGAAGCATGAGAATTGTATGAATGTTAGATAGTGAAATAGGATCAATATTTGTCAACGTTTTCTTGATTAGCATGCCTAAAGTATTCATTGTAAGTATTTGAGAAGTTTTTCCAAGAA
>VALG01001213.1:0-20233 GCA_009835305.1 Ipomoea purpurea
CCTTACAGATCCAATTTGAGTGTTCGGCTGAGTTGTGTATATACTACGACGAGTTCTTGAAGTTAGACGTAGTACTACTGACACAGCCACATATTACTCACACGCATTCCAATGCTTCTTATTATACGAGAGTATTTTCGGGTCGTCTTACACTGGGAGATGTTTTCTGCAACTATCGTGTTCTTCTATTTTATCTTTCGTGCATCTCTTCTCACTCAAGCGATTTCTGTCATACAACGCCGAGAGTAAGGAAGTTTCAAACTCATCCATGGCGCGTTTGCAAGTCCAATAACTTCGATGAGTGCGGATTATCCTTGACATCTTTTTGGAACATCTATTGTTGCCGAATGCTACTGGTGACCCAGAATCCCGTAAGTGGACAGCTCTTGGAATATTGCATTGTATTCCTCCACTCCTTAGTCTATTCGCACATGATTTTGACGATGCCTTATAACGCGTTTCGACTCAACCACAGGCTTTTCTGGTTCCGTCTACCCTTATGTTCGCTATCTGTCTTATTTGTTATTGCTTAATCATATCAGAATCGCCACACCGGCTTCTCCAGTTCGATGCTAGCCTTCTAAAGGGGTATTCAAGTTTAGCTTGTGCAACCGTTACTCCGAACTCTTCAGCTCAAACTCTTTCGGCTAACTTTATCCTCACATCACGGAACGAGCTCATCGTCCAGTGGACACGATTTAATATCTAAACTCCTATACTGTGATTCGATTATTTGCATGGTGGTGTATCAGAATAGCCTCTCATCAAAGAATAGCAATACCGGAGTTCCAAGATATAGTATTGAACTTTGAAGAAAATACATACCTGTTTGTCAAAGCTAGGTTGTTACCTATTAGCTGATTGTGTCTAAATCTAGAGGGTATTAACTAACAAATAATGACTGGAACATATGTTTACCAGATTTCCTTCAGATTAGTAGAACAGTTGTAATTGGAATAATTACAAACTCGTATTAAGTCTGCTAAGTCTGATGTCTGGATAATTGGTATCCAATCTTTATATATATCTGTCTCACTACAAAACCGCTAATTGAAAAGTTGTTTGGAGATAAGCTATTTTGAATTTTAAGACCCCATTTATAGGCTTACACTAATTTATATATGAACCCAATTTTATTTTCATATTGATTATAATCCTTAATGCTAAATCGCAATCAATCATTTAATAGTGTCTAACAACTACCCCTCAATTCAAAATTGGCCTATCAGCCATTCTCTATTTACACATCAGTGGGCCCAGTTAATGTTGCAATCAAACAGGGTATTAAACCATACAATTCAAATACGATTCCTGCTATTAATTTTCTGTTACAGATTACTCAAGAATTTGTGTCTTCATCCGATTGGAGCACACATAAAGATAGAATGTAATCACTACTGATATTATCTCTTAATAGCAAAAAACAATATACCATAATTTTTTTCTCTATACCTTAGAGCTTAAGGCTTAGACACTTCTATGCTTCGATCGCCATCCCCCTGTGTAACTCCAGCAGACCCTGAATCCCCGTAATATTACGTCTGTACAACACAACTTACTTTCATCAATATTACAACAAAACCTCGTTGATTACAATTAAGTATTCTGAACTATTCATAAACCGCGGACGGATCTCAGAGATATGTAGAGCCATCCTAGAAAGTAGTTGATTATTGCAATATATTGATGACGATAGAGAAAAGCCAGAAAATTTCGAGAAAACTACCCAGTTGAGATGTTCACAGTTCTAAATGTGGTTAGAAATCCGAGAAGGTCAGCAGTACA
Organism: Ipomoea purpurea; assembly: GCA_009835305.1. Taxonomy (NCBI): domain Eukaryota; kingdom Viridiplantae; phylum Streptophyta; class Magnoliopsida; order Solanales; family Convolvulaceae; genus Ipomoea; species Ipomoea purpurea. Next base: position 1,786 of record VALG01001213.1, read on the forward strand.
GAATTAATTGCGCTGTGGCTTTACGGAGTATATATACCGTCTAGCGGTATACTTTAGAATTATAATACGGTCACAGGCATGTATCTACCACCTACACTCGTAATAAATTTCCTCGGCCATGTTGCTCGCATCAATACAATAGACCAATGGAGAAAGCTATAACGTAAAGCGTTAGGCGTTACTGAAGACAATAACACCAATGAAAAAGTCAAATTTTCTTTTGCGTAACCCAGACATCCTTACCAAATATTCCTGCTCAGTCTCGAATCCCTCTTTGACGATCATTGGCCACTCACGTCACACATTTCAGGCAAACAATGCACCTCATTCTCTCTTGATTCTTCCTTATATATTTTTCTTTTCACAGCACTAATATGCATACACCATCCAAGCAATCATCATACCAACTTTAAAAAATCTCTACTTCCCATCTTACGAAACTATACGCAAACCTTAATTAAATGCGACCGCGAGCGAATCAGTTTCTAATCTCCTTATTTTTCTATCTACCTACAAGATAGCAGTAATCATCACAGAATGCCCTATGTATATCCTTCATCAAAAGGTAGATGAGCGCAGGAAATGCGAAGCAGTGATCTCGCGTGGAGACTCCGGTCTCCTTAATAGACATTACATTAAACCAGATCAATTTCCATTCGTCTTACGAAATTTTCATTCAATCTTCTCTATACATGACATCAACCCACCAGCCCACACAACCATTGCTCTTTTCGTCATGACATGAACTACAGTTGACCACCTCCCCCACCTATTACTTACCACCCACCATCCACTATCTCAACCATAAAAGTTCCCTGAATCCACCACCCACTTATCATTTTATGTCCTCTGCACAGTACTAAATCACCTTGAACAACTTCACTTAACTTCAACAACTGATCCACCCGGACCAACATATTACACTCAACATTTTAGGCGCACCCACATTGCGTGTGATGCAGATCGACAAGATTCAACTCATCTCAATCGACTACCGCGCAGCGTCTGGTTCCTGCCCTGGAGACCCGATCCATTATTTGAAAAACTGGGGGTCTCAACCGGTGCATTCTACAATATGCGCAATGGTCATGATTTGTGCGGTCATTACTCCTTTTTCAAGATCTTTAAGCACAATACATCATCCTCTGTGATCTAGTGACAGATTATATATGAAGATCTCTTATCAGATCTATCAAAACAATATTTCATCTTTGGCACTCATTCGTTTTCTAAGCTCGGATCTACTTATACTCAGGTTCTTCCCTCTGGTATTTGTTTTTCTGTTATACAGAATCTTCTTGTTCAGAGCTTGCCTTTACAATAGATACTTAGATCTTCTTGCATAACAGCTTTTCTTCTATTTCTGCCTATTTTCACATCCTCTCTCAGAACCGTAGCAATGCCAATACATTCCCCTCTCTATTGAGGACACCGACCATCCAAACTTGATCATACATCCTTAAAGGAAAATCAATATATATAAAATATACATATCAGAAGCTCTAGACGCCATGTAATATCGTCTCTCCTTCAAATTAAAAACAATTCTTAATAACATACATAACAAGAAAATTGGAGGTCTCTGAAACTCAGATAACTATATGTATACTCTATCTCTGTACACATAACACCACTTATACACCAATGGCATTTTTGCTGAACAATACGTAATATTCTTCTATTACGGGACAATTGAGGATTCAAGAAGATACTCATTTCTAGTAGATTAGAATATGCTAGCATAAAAGAAGTCATGAAGATCCACACTAGCATTTTAATTCAACGACTGCCATTCTCTTATACTATTAGACAAGTCTTACCAATTTAACCCGCGCAGCAATTGCTATCTGATTATTCCTTACGCATTATTCTCAGTCTAAGCGAGCATACTGTAATACTTTTTAAATCGGTGGATTCCGCATTACTCGAATATAAGACATCAAATGTCGTAACACGCCTGCCTTCTGATGTGCTCTGACGTTGCCAGTCACATCAGGTCTATTCACTAATATACCTCAAAAATACTACTCAAATACTTTATAAAACACTCTACAAAACCAAATAAATATATTTCATTTTATATGAATTAGTTCAAATAGAAATATCATCCTAGAGTCCTAGACATATTTATTGTCATGTTAACTACTGATATTGTATCTTATTCTCGTGAGTTGTAAGTTTCTCGCAATTTCGCATTTGTAAGCCTAGATTAGGGAATAGGGTAGTATAGGTTTGTCGCTTCTATGCTTTTATTATTCAAATTACTTTGCGAATCGCTAAAATTTTCGCTATTACCTACCACCAACCTATTACACACTACTACTATAACCACCACCATATATATCTATACTAACTCAACCACATACTACACACCACCACCACCACACCCACCACATAAATATATATATAATAAATATTATAATTATAATTATATTATTAATTATTTATTATATTATATAATATTATTTATATATATTTATATTTATTATTATTAATTAATCATATGATATTATTAACGATCATCTACACCAAACAGAATCATTTTTTATTTCGTTCTGTCTCAACTCATGTTGATATAACCCTACTTTACCATAGTATTCTCATTCCCCTTACTAAATCTATCCTTCACCTTTTAAATCTCTAAAACAACCATTCTCCTTCCACTCTCCTCTCCACCTCTCATCACACTCTCCTAACCGCAGATATCCTTCCCTTTCCCCTTCGCTTTTATACTCGTATCCTATACTGCTTTCATTCTTCTCGTCACATTCCTTTAATAAATTTTTTCTTACCCATTTAGTTACTATTCCCCTTTTCTTATGTTTCATAAGTAGAAATATTATCTATTTTTCAATTATGATATTCATATCTTTTGTTTAACGATAAGATCTTAATTCAAAAATCTACTTAAAACGATAATATGTATAATAGTATGTATGTATGAAAGTTTATAATAATAATAAATAATGTAAAATAAATAAATAAATAATCACATTCACATAATTATAAATCTGTTATTTTTACCTAACTAAAAGTCATATTATTATTATATCTTTACTATATATAATGTTATAATTATTGTATATTATTGTTATATTATATATGTTATGTACATATAATATATACATACATATATATATATTATATATTATATATATATATATATATATATATATATATATATTATTATTATATATATATATTATATACACTGTAATAAATAACTATCTCTTCTTCGTCTTTTTTTAAATAAGGGCCCACAAATTTGGGAGCCCAGTGCGCCGGCCCTGGGCAGACTGTCCAAGGCCGCCTGGAAGATCGGAGGAAGAGGTGTTGAGGGCAGAGGTCGTAGAGGAAGCCGTGGAGAGACAGTGGGGAGGGAAGTTGTTTCTGAGATGGAAGAAGAGGGGGGTGGAGGAATGAGAATTATGGTGTGAATAGGTAGCTCACCAGTGGGGTTCCGATTCCGGCGTCACGCATTCACCTCGTCCTTGATCCATGAGGAGATATAAAAAAAAATGGGCCTTACAACTAAGGAAATGCAAGTAGTCGCTGGTGAATGAACGGACGCATAGGTCATCGCACGGTGGTTGCAACGGAGGATAGATCGGAGGAGAAGGTTTTAGTGGAGGAGCAGAGCTTGTTTCTGATACGAAATGGTAGGAAGGGCTAGATTTGCACAATTCTTCAAATTTTCAAATGTATTCACCATGTCAAAGTTGAATTTATCTTTGAACTTAAAATTCACAGTTCCATTTCTTTTTCAGTTTATTTCCATCACACATTTTGTAACACGAACATCAATACTTAACCCTTGTATTGAAGGATCTGTTATATATATTCAACTAAACTAGTTGGACTACACACATTTTTATATGTTACAGGCTAAACACCAGAAAAAAAAAAATGAACATAAAAGTAGGTTAAAACTACCGATACATGACTTGTTTAGGCAAATGAATGTAATCACAACCTCAATAATACTCCAAATCATCAAATGAATCGGGCAAAAAAGAACAATTGAATTTTAGTAGGTTAAACAACAGAATTTTCCTATTGTGATGCGATGTATTTATTTTCATTTTATATTTTATTATTATATCCACCATTCTTCCCTTTCGTTTTTAAAGTACATTTTGAGATAAAACTCTTATTCGATTACACAGACAACAGAGATTGGAAGCATTAGAATCATTGAAAACTAGAAAAATAATTTTTCACTCTACCGAACCCCTAAGAAAGGGGAGAAATAGTTACCTAAAGGGTAAGAACCTTGTAATTCAAAAGGCAGTGAGGAGCAGGAAATGCAGCCGGTCGCGAGAAGGACGGCGCACAGTGGCTGCAACAGAGGGAAGTCGGACGGAGAAGGTGTCGGAGGAAGAGGTTGGAGAGGAGAGTGGGGAGCATAGCTTGTTTTTCGAGATAAAAGGAGAGGGAGCGATATAGGGAGGAATGAGAAATATGGTAAAGTAGGGGTACCTCGTCAGTTGCCGACGAGTAGAATAAAATGCTTACTTGTATATTGGTGGATGAGATAATATAATGATAATAATAATAATAATAATATATAATATAATAATAATAATAATATATATATAATAATATAATAATAATAAATAATAATAATATATAATAATAATAATTAAAATGGTGTGGTGGTGGTGGTGGTGGTGGTGTGGTGTGGTGGTGGTGGTGGTGGTGTGTGGTGGGTGGATGGTGGGTACAATAATAATTATATGATAAGATAATGATATATGATAATGATAATGATTATGATAATGATAAAGTACTGAGTGGGGTTTTTAAATGGATCCGTCGAAGGCCTGTGGACAGCCTGAGTTGTGGAGGCCCGGAGTTCGAGCGGTTTTGCAAGTCAGTCTGCCGGCTCGATTTAAAGGTCTTCATGTACGTGCTGTGATAAGAGTTATGCCGCCCCTGATGGGTATGAGTTTCTATCAAAGAAAGAACTCGGCGTTTCCAAGATCCCGAATCTTGTAAAGTGGACGCAGTCGTTGCAGCAGAGTGTCTAACAATGCGGAATCATTGCCCATCATGATGATGTCATCCACATGAGACCAGCAAAGAGACACGTGAATCCCAGTGGAGTAGTGCGAGAAAACAATCTGTTTTGGACCCCACAACCCTGTAGAGAGTAAGAAATCATGCAGGCGACGAAACCAGGCACGTGGGGCCTGCCTTTAGCCCATATAAGGATCTCTGTAAACAGCAGACATGTTTCCGGATGGTCCGGATCCTCATAACCCGGGGGTTGACGCGATGTATACTGTCTCAGCCAGATGGCCATTGAGAAAAGCGTTGTGACATCCAGTTGTCGCATAGTCCAGGCCCGAGAAACTGCAAATGAGAAACAGAATGCGGACTGTAGTCGGCTTGACTACTGGGCTGAATGTTTCAAAAAAGTCCTCACCAGCGACTTGATTGAAACCCTTTGCAACAAGGCGTGCCTTGTAACGTTCCACTGAGCCATCGGCCTTTCGCTTGGTGCGAAAAACCCATTTGCACCCGATCACATTCATGTTGGGTGTCGGAGGGACCAGCCGCCACGTGTCATTGTTGAGCATGGCGTTGAATTCTTGGTCCATGGCGTCACGCCACTGTGGATAACCAATAGCTTGCGTGTAATAGTGGATCGGGTGGATCAGTTGTTGCAGTTAAGGCTTGAAGTTGTTCACCGTGCCTTTTAGTCATGTGCCGCAGTCGCATCACTGATGCCCGTGGTGCTGGTGGACCTTTCGGGGCCCTTTTTCTGGTTGCCCCGAACTCGTGGAGCTGTGGTGGTACAGCTCATAGGTGGGGCCGGAGGTGGTCCACCTGTAGTTCCTTGTATGACCGGACAAGAAGCCATGGTTGGCTTTGTGGCTGGTGGGTGTTGTGTCCTGTATAGAAGAAGCATTTGCAAATGGAAACACATTTTCGTCAAAGCGCACATGGCGACAAATATAGATCATGCCGTGTTAATGTCCATGCATCGGTAAACCTCTAAAGGAAGACGGATACCCTAAGAAGACACACGGGGCGAGCGATATTCTATCTTGTGCCGATTGTAGGGCCGTAGATAGGGAAGCATAAGCACCCAAAGACTCGAAGGGAAGTGTATGTGGGTGGTGTTTTGTATAGACGGTAGTGGGGTGTATCAAACTGTAAGGGCAGACGAGGGAAGCCGATTGAGTTAGATATGTGGCTGTTTCAAATGTCGAATCCCAACGAGCTGAACTTTCGGTAAAGAGCAAAGCAGCCGGTCTCATCGACAATGTGTCAGTGCCGGCGCTCAACCCGGCCATTTTTCTCATGCGTATAGGCCACTGACTGTCTGTCTGTGCACTATACCAAAAGCATTAAACGTAGCATGCAAACGACGGTATTCCCCGCCCAAATCGGACTGAATGGACTTGATAGAACGTGAAAATAAACGTTCTACCATTTGTCCTAAAAAGCTCAAAAACCTTATAGATGTCAGTTTTGAGACGTAGAGGATAATACCACAATATCTGGTATGATCATCTAAAAGAACAAATAACGGAAACCTTCCGCGGAAACAACGGGGCGCGGGACCCAGATAGAGTGTATAAAAGATCTAAGTACATTGTACTTGGAATGTTCACCCTTATCTAAAGGAAGAACGAGATGATTTCCCTGCTGACACGACGAAACATATGGCTATGGAACTCGATTTATTTGAGGACACCGGACAATTATGTAGAACCCTTTGTAGAGCCTGATTATGAGGATGCCCGAGCCGGCGATGCCACACCTGAGAAGACGCCCGGGCCGTTATGAAACCAAAATGGGACCGCGGAATTGCAAGGTTGTACAAACCCCCCGAACTAGGTCCTTTAAGTAGTATGGCTTTGGTGGTGCGATCCTTTACAACAAAGAATTCAGGATTGAATTCAAAGAGACAATTATTATCGTTAGTAAATTATATTAACCGATAATAATGAAACGGACAAATCTGGAACATGTAGTATATTTGAAACACGTAAGGTTTTAGACACGGTAGGAATGATAGCATGACCAACACAAGCAATACCTAGACTTGTGTCATTACCAACGCGCAGAACGTCCGATCTGGTGTACTCCTCGGACTGCATAGGCAAATTAACGTCCGCGTCGCGTGAGAGGTAACCCTAGTGTCCGGATACCATGCGGCTGTCTCCGGCACCGGTTCACCTGCAACGGCGACGTGAGCCTGCGGCGGCGCTTCGGAGTAGCGGCGGTAGCAATGCAAAGCTGAGTGACCGTACGCCCTGCAAATCTGACAGCGAGGACCTCGACCACGGCCACCTCCGCGATTCTTTCCTCCACGCTGTCCTCCCCGGTTCTGGCCGCCTCGGTGATTCGGCCACCTAATTGCCCAGACTGTCCGCGGCCTCTTCCGGCATACATGGCCGCCGGCAACGCATTCGGCACTATCGAATATTCATCAGCGTGGATGAATTGTTGAGCCTGGAGATAGTCGGATAGCTGAGGTATTGTGACTGCAGTGCCGGAAACTGCAAGGGTGGCTGCCATGGCCCTAAACTCCGGTCGCAATCCTCTAAACACATAGAGGTTCTACTCCTCAAGCGACATTGGTCTTCAGGCAAGGGCGAGGTTCTCCACCAATAATTGAGCTGGTCGAGATACTCGGCTGGCGTGTGATCACCCTGGCGCAACGTCTGAAATTTCTAAGAAAATTAAGGCATCGCACACCGTCGATGAACGCGAGAGCTGTTTCGATCGCACGCCACACTCCGCGAGAATTCGCCTGCCCCACGGCTAGATACATCACTTCCTCTGAAAGGAGAGGAAATTAAAGTGAGAGAATCGCCTGGTCTTGTTGGATCCATGCACCATACACCGGGTTGGTCGTAGAAGAAGCCGCTTCATCGGAGGCTCCGGGAGACGGAAGCAGAATCGGAGACGGACACGGGGTGTCACCATCAACGTACCCCGATCAGTCCTTGGCCGCGCCAAAAATGCACGATTTGGGTCCTCTAGAATAGGTAGTTGCGGTTGGTGAGTTTAAGGGATACAAGTGGTGCGCAGAGTTGAGAGATGTGGGGGATGCCGGCGTGCGAATGGTGGTAGCCGTGAGGGTACGTTGGAGTTGGAAGTCGACATAGTGACGGAGGGATCGAAGGCAGGAAACGAAGAAAGAGAAAATTTAGGAGAGAAACTTGGCTGGCAATCTGATACCAGATGAGTTTAGGAACGAGTGTTTGATTCAATTCAATTAACAAACTGATAAGGTTACAAGATATACTAACTAGTAAATAGATCCTACACAGATGGCTAAGGACAAGGTCAATATAACATTATTGACTTATACTAATAATATATAATATATGCTAATAAATAATAATAATAATAATATAAATAATAATAATAATAATAATAACAACAACAAAACAACAACAACAACAACAACAACAACAACATAAATAATTAATATATAATAATAATAATAATAATAATAATAAATAATAATATAATAATAATAATAACAACAACAACAACAACAATATATGGTATCTCAATCAGCGCAAACCAATTGTTAACCTGCTAAAGTGTCAATTGCTCTTTTCTTTCGGGTTCGATGATGACTTTGGAGCTTTATTTAGTTTGCTGACTTAATTGATTTATCCAAATAGTTCAATAGCTTAATTATTTGTACATTTTCCTTATTTTTTTAAAAAACTATATCTTACTGACTATTTGGTTGGAAAGAATTGAAATTCTTTTCCGATCTAATTTTATGGGTGAAGTTTCGGTTTTGCATTGTTCATTTCTTTTATAAAAATGAAACTATTTGATTTAACATTTTAGTTTTGTTTCGGTTCGGTTTTGAAAAAAGTTTGATTTTGGTTCGAATTAGTTCGATTGATTTATGAACCTCAATTCCCAACATTTTCTAGTGTTCTAGCGCAAATAATTAATTAATTATTTATTTATTTATTTATTTTTATAATAATTTAGGATTAAAAATCATTCTGCATCCATTAAGTTCAATCAAGCTCATTTAATTATATTATACAGAGTAACATCTTTTAAAAAACGTTGGAGAACCCAAATGGACCAAGATAGAGACTTTTATAATTTATTTAGGGAAAACAACACTTTTGGCCCTGAATTATTTTACTTTTAAAATTTTGACACCTATTAATTGATTTGAACATATTTATTCCCTTAAAACTGTGCCCCCCTCCCGCCCACCCGCTGGAAATTGGCAGTGCGTCGTGATGTTTTCCCGTTTGTTTGTTTCCATGTCTCGTTGTACCCCGTTTGTCGTGTATGAGTCTCATTTGATGTTTTGGGTATCGTTTCTAGGAATTTATGTGTAATACATGTCGTTGTTGTTTGTGTCTTGATTGTTATGTGATTATGTGTTGATTGATTGAATGGTGATGAATATCGTGGTCATTGCGCAATAGCCAATGTGACTGATGATGATAATGATGATGATGAGATTGTGATTAGTGGAAAATAAACTGTTGCGGTTGCACCACTTGTGCCCGGTCATTGTCTAAAGGTACAGGCCATAGCGGTGACTATGCTAAAGGCACACACCCACCTTAGACTTGCTTGTCGTTGAGCATGGGTCAGGTTATAATGGTGCGGTGTCATGTTAGAGCTATATGCGCTAACCCCCCTGATATTGGCACTAGAGGTGTGGATCATTAAATGGCACTGCGGCACCATCTTGATATGTTGGTGGTTGAAAGGTGGGGTTCATCGGTGGGGCATGTAGTTTTCTGGAGGCATAAGGAGTAGGGATATAAGGTGGCCTGGAGGTATAGGTTGAAATTGATATAAGGACGGAGGGGATTTATACGGTTAGAACTTGGTATAAGGTTGGAGATGAATTGTGTGCTTTGTTGACTACTTGCTAATTGATTGTATTGAATGTCTTAGTTATTTGCATGCTTATCTGCATGTTATGTCTTGCATTGCATGGTTAGGGTGTCTATTAGTTCTTATGATTATTCTATGATATTGAGTCTATTATATGCCTTGAGTCTTGATCTAGGATTTAAAACTAGAGTTTCGTAAGTATATATGTATTCCGGTTTCAAATGAGTTTTCTTATATTTATCTATATTGTACTTAACACGTTGGAGTGGGTTACCAGCATTATTCGCTGACGGTTGTTATACTGGATGTTTTTCAGGTGATGAGCTTTAGCTTCGGAGCGCGCTAGTCAGAGCCATGGGCTTAGTTTAGTTAGTCGAAGCTCAGTAGTGGGCCTGCGTCCCTTGGGATTGTATTGATTACTGATTCGAGGATTTCCTATGTTTGATTAGTTTAGCATGCCACCTAGGTTCTCAAACCTAGGTGTCGCATAGCACCCCGTCTCTAATGGATAGTATTGTGTTCTATTTGGGAATTAAATAAATGGATTCGCCTTTATTTTATGAGTTTTAAATATCTTGAAATTTAGGGGTGTTACAATTAATGATGTCATCCATATAAACCAGTAGAAAAACCCGAGATGAGCCGTTGTGTAGTGGAAAATGGAACATCCGTCTTGGAAGCTGAAAAACATGTGCAAGCAGAAAGTCATGGAGTCGTTTGAACCAGGCCCGTGGTGCCTGTTTCAAGCCATAAAGCGACCGCTGCAGATGGCATACATGATCAGGGTGTTCACGGATCTTCATACCCCCCGGTGGTTGTCTCATGAAGACAGTCTCAGCTAGGCATCATTCAAGAACGCATGTGTGGACATCCAGCTGCCTAGAGTCAACCACGGGAGACTGCAAAAGAAAAGAGTAAGTGTACCGTCGTCGGTTTGACAACGGGACTAAAAGTGTTGAAGAAGTCTTCACCGGCCACTTGATTGAACCCCTTAGCTACAAGACGAGCCTTGTGGCGTTCTATGGCTCCATCGCTTTCCGTTTGGTACGGAAAACCCATTTGCAGCCTATGACATTCATGCCTGGTTTTCGGAGGAACTAGAGCCCATGTGTTGTTATGTAACAGAGCATTGAACTCCTGATCCATGGCATCCCGCCACTCGGGGTGAGTGACTGCCTGAGTGTAGCATGTTGGGTCTGCGGGTAGACTAGACGCAGTTAGAGCGTGAAACTGTTCGTTAGTGCCCCTAGTCATATGCCAAAGCCGCATAGCATGATCTCGTGGTTGCGGTTCCGCACGCCTACGTCTTCTCGTAGGCTCCGTCGTTGGACCCTCAATGGCTAGTAATGGGCCATAATCCGGGGGGGGGGTTCAGCCGCAAGCGGTGTGGGCTTAACACCCGAAACATTTGGAACAACAGGGCTTGAAGCCCATGGTGTGGTGACCTGCTGTAGAGAATCTGTATCCTGCAAAGAAGTGCAAAAGGGAATACAGATTTGTCAAACCGAACATGGCGACAGATAAAGGTTTTCCTGGTATTGATATTTAAGCAACGATACCCTCGGAAAGAACATATGGAACCCTAGGAACACACATGGACCAGATTGATACTCAAATTTGTGACGGTTGTAGGGCCGGAGATAAGGGTAACAGAGGCACCCAAAGACTCAAAGGAAATTATATGTGGGGGGGGGATTTATGTAGGACAAAAATGCTGATTTAAATTGCAAAACCGAGGAAGGTAATCGGGTAATGAGATATGTGGCAGTTTCAAACGCGGCGTCCCAAATATTTTAATGGAACTGACCCTTGGGCTAGAAGTGCGAGGCATGTTTCGACAATATGACGATGTCGGCGCTCGACACGACCATTTTGTTCGTGTGTATAGGCACAGGAGTTCCTGTTTACAATCCCGAAGACTCAAACAAGACTATGTGGTCGGTGGTACTCACCCCCTAAATCGGAATGAATAGCCTTGATAGAACGGGAAAACAGTCGTTCTACCATGACCCGAAAAACATTAAAGGCTTTATATATATCGGTTTTTACATGTAGTGGATAATATCAACAGAAACGGGAATGATCATCCACAAATAATGCAAAATATCTAAAATCATCTGCTAAAATAACGGGGCAGGACCCAAATATCGGAATACACAAAATCTAAAACATGATTACTCGAGTATTTATTCTATCTAGTGGAAACCGACTAGATTTTCCTAATTGACAAGTGGAGCAAAGACGCGGGAAGCTTGTTTTCTTGGATTCAACAGGACATGACTAAAGGACTTGCCGAAGGACTCGTGTATGCGGGTGGCCTAGACGCCGATGCCAAATTTCATACGACGCTCTAGCGACATAAAAGCTTGATGACACTGAGGATTGTGAGTGTGTATAAGCCACCCGAGGCCGGACCTTTAAGGAGCACAGCCTGGTGATGCAATCCTTCACAACGAAAAATTCTGGGTGAAACTCAAAAAACGTTATTATCAATTGTAAATCAATTAACAGAAATAACGAAAACAGACAACTCGGGGACATCGTAATATTTAGAAAGATGCAAGTGTTTAGAAACCGGAGTATTAAGCATAACCAATTCGCGAGATACCCAAACCTGTTCACATTTACAACGCGAAAGAACATCATTGCCCGAGTAATCTTCGGACTGGGCCAACCATGCCAGCGTCGGGCCGTTGCATGAGATGAATCCCCGGTATCCTACCAGCGAACTTCCATGGCCAGCCAGCATCTCCATTCATAGAGACAATGAGCTTGGCGGTGGTGGTGGCTTGGTCCGGAGAGCAGCGAAAACAATAACCGTCGTGGTGGCCGTGCGATACGGAAAATCTGGCACGGGTGTTCCACCGCTACTACCTCTGCCCGGATTGCCTGGCCACGATTGTCCACCCACCGGTTGCCACCCCGGTTCTGTCGTCTGCCGTGATCAGCGGCCCCCCCTTGTTCCACATGCGATCCGGCTTGCCACCATCGCAGTCGCCAGGCCGCACAACACCATGAGCCGGCGATCCCGCAGACAGATAGTCATCTACTGGATGAACGTCTTACCGCTTGGAGGTAATCTGACATATGGGGAAGAGACACGGGTGTGCCGAAAGATTGCGAGGGAGCCGCCATTGGCTTTCCGGAACTCAGGCCGGAGCCCTCGAAGACGTACAGATTTCCCCCTGTTTGTCTAACGAGATAGGGCGGTCCGGCTTGAGCTAGATCTTCGACAATCAGCTGTGCTTTGCGAATGTACTCGGCGGGAGTTGAAGTCACTTACGGAGTACCTAGAGCGGCCCGAGCAGATTGAGACATCGAGTCGCGGGTGGAGGAGGCCAACCGTCGTCTTCGATGGAACGTCCAGACAATCGCGGGAGGTGGTCCTAACAACGACGTCGAGGTACATTTGTAACACCCACTTTTCTTAATCTTATTTACAGTTTCTAAAACCAAAATCAAAATAAACTAAGCAGCAGATAAACAACTTAAATAATTAAACTAGTGGAATGTCACCGCCACAACCACCTCTCTATGGTGATTGCACAGGCTAAGGATGAAACTAAATCATTAAGTCAAACTAACATTTAAATTGCTTATTTTAAAAGTCATAAGGGGTAAACACCCTGGTATCTATCACCAAACATAATCATCATAAGTCTACAATCCATCAAATAAACATCATAAAAATAATACAGAGTTTAGACTACTAGATCTACTAAGCTAGTCTAACTCGATCATCTCTCAAACGATGGGCCCACCTGAAAGGGTTTTGCAAAATAACACATAGATAAGTAGGAAAACATCCGTTAGCACGAAGCTAAGTATAACCACACTCAACCATGTAAAGTACTACAGTATACACTTTGGAAAAACATTTGTTCACAGCCTCTAATCAAGCATCTCAACACTTAGATAACTTTAAGATACATCATAGACTTTCTATATGCTTGCAACCTATAATATCAACAGGCATGCTTCAAATATAAATAACTCATCAACATAAATACTCCAACACATATTCTCATAACAAAACTCATCATAACGAACTCATGATATTATTATCAATTGCATGCCAACAATCAATACAAAATTATCTTCATGCTTTCAAGTTCTCATCATGCAAACTGAATATATAGGACATCAAAATGCAACTAAAGCAATCATGCTCGATATACAATCTCGGTTAATCATTCTCATATGCAATCTAGTGCAATACCATACTCAAATGCAATCTCGTGCAAAAATTCTTATTATGCAATCTCGTGCAATACTATAAGTATACGCATACACTCGTTTGTAAAATAGAATACTTTTCTGTGGAGGTCTCTTTGAGCAACAAGGACTCGCTTGCTTTCTTGCTTTTCTTAGAGTCACAATGACTCACTTTCTTTCTTTCTTTCTTAGAGTCGCAATGACTCACTTTCTTTCCTTAATGGACGAGGTAGGAACTTCATCATAGCGTGAACAAACCTATCCGGGCATGGCGTCTAGCCGACCTAATACTCTGCTCGTCCACCGAACCACTCTCTTTGGTTCTATGCTCAAACTCTATGGAATCGGGTATCGAACTATCAGCGTGTACACTCCTTGACCAGGATTCCAAGCCTGGCAGGCAGTTTCCAACCTCGTAATGTGGAATACACTGCGTTACATATACTGGGACCGCAATGTCCAAATCTTTATCCGAGAGGACATAGTCCAAACGGGGTCCTCCAAAACCTCCCAATAATACAGATAATATATATATATATATATATTAATATATATATATATTATATACTATATATATTATATATATATATATATATATATATATATTAATATATAATATATATAAATATATATATATATATATATATATATATATATAATATATATAATATCATGCATCCAAAACTTATGCATGTCACATCCAACACTTCTCAATTCAACAAGATAATGATATATCACATGCTCATGAATTTTTTAAAGTAATACTTAGGCTCACGTTGGTCACTTTTGCACTTTTAAAACATGATATACTTGGAATGCAATTTACTGTACAACATGCTTCAAATCTATATATCACATTGAACTCTCAAGAACATACCAATCATGCTTGTTTGCAAAAAGACATACTCTGTACATTTCTACCATCAAAATAGACTTCAAATCCCATTGAACATACAACACATTCTATTCATGTTTTTCTAATAATTCTTATTCACAAGTGTTCATGGCTTCTCTATCAACACACAAATAGCATCAGGGAAATAAAACAAAGCAATTCCCAAAGGCAGAGAACTCAAACAATACTACTGTGAAGCAATTTCATCACTAAATCCATCATAACATGCTCATTTCTAATCCAAATTCAACGAAATCAAAGCAAAACGTGCGTCAAGACGGCCCGAGATACTGAGCCACAAAAGCCAGTGACACCCTGGTCTGAAACGACACGTAGCTGACACACAAAGGCCCGGCCACTACACAGGAAAAACTCACGGACCATGGCCGCGGCTCATCAAGTCCCGCCCCTCAAGCCACTAGCTTGCCGGCCCTAGGCAACGACCCTCTCCTAAGGGTCATTCCCTAGGCCCGGCCGGCCACGGCTCTAGCCAACGGTTCCCTTGTTGGACCATTGGCTAGGGTCGTTGCTTCATCTGGTGCACACTATCTGTGCACCAGGTGATCTATTTTCATCTGCAAATCAATCTCAGACAATTCCAACACATCCAAAACATTAACAACACATCATAGACAAGTAATAGAACACTTCATAGCTCAAACACATCAAAAATCTAGCATTTATACTCATTTCTACCTAAGAACAAGGGCTCACAGAAACCAAAACTTAAAGGTGGGAGTCCATGGGGGTTATATCTTTGAAGCCTCTTCTCTTGAGCTGGGATTCCACCTTCATCTTAAGTTAGCTACCATCTTCTTCACTTTCCTAACAACTCAAACAAACCACACACAGCTTAAGGCTAGAACCTCAGAGAATGGATGAAGGCTAGAAGGGAAATGGAAGGCTAGGATTGAATGGAGAAAGAGAGATGAAACATAGTGTGTTGCCTCTTGATGTGCAGAGCTGAAATATGGGAAGCAAAGAGTGGAATCAAGAGGCAAATGGTCGGATAGAGTTCTTATTTATAGAGGCACAAAACCCTAGGATGATCCCTCATGATTGGTGGAGGGCAAAAAGGTAAAGTGGTTTGCTAAAAGATGAATCAGGATGAAGCTTTTGGATGGTTAGTGGTCCACCATGCTTCATGGACTAAGACTAGAAAGGTAATTTTAAAATAGTTGGGGGTCAAAATAGATTTTTCCAAAAATGATTCCTAGACAAACACTTGATTCAGAATCCTCCCGGTCTCACTCAGATAGGTTTCTCAGTTTAAAACTTTGTACGCGAAGTACCCGAAAATTTAGGATTTTGGAATTAAAATAAGTTTCGGTGTTGAATTTATTTAAAATGTAACTCAAAATAATTTATTCAAACTGCAATTTATCTCAAATTTTTTAATGGAGTAAAAATGGCTATTTTGGAATTTCTTAAAATTGGATTTATAAAATTAAATTTTGGGTTGTCACATACATCACCTCCTCCGACAAGGACGATATTAGAAGTGAAAGGATGCTTTGATTTGCTGGATCCATAGCTCGTGCATCGGATTAACAGTGGTGGATGTGGCTTCATCTGACGCGGTCCCGGTCGTGGAAGCCATGCGCACGGTGGTGGACAGGGGCGCATGCTGTCGACGTAGCCAAGGCAATCCCTGGCCACGGAAAAAGGGGTTGAGCTGCGTCCGCCAAAACAAATAGTTTCGTGTCGTCAATTTGATCGACACGAAATGGTGAACGAAAAGTGAGGTGGTTGGGACCGACGGCGGAGGTTGGCCGGCGGCGGCGGACACAGTGTGTTCCGAGGAATTGTTATCGTTTGTTGCCATCCGGTAGAAGGAGAGAAAAGAGTGGAGAAAAGAACCTATCACTCTGATACCAAATGAAGATGATAATTATGTAGATTGAATTAACTGAAGGATAACATTACAATACATATAATAGAAGAAGACTAATAAACTAGGCTAAGTAACATATATAAACTTAGACTATACAAGACTAATAATAATAATAACAATAATAAATATATCTAACAAATTATATCTCTTTTTAAATTTTTTATAATGAATACTTTTTTAAAATAAAGGCATTATAGACATATAATTCTAAGTTAATTAAATGCCATATTTATTGTTTTTTTGGTGTAGCTATTACTTTATTTAATTTAATAAAGAGTAATAAAGTAACGTAACATACTTTTCCAGCAACAATAATGATCATTGATTTTTTTTTTTAATTTAATTCGTTATTGAGACAAATTGTTTTGAGAATTTGTCAATGCAATTATTACAATTTATGTCAAATAGAGGATGATAATAAACAATTCAAAATATATAGTTACAATAGATATTGTATGTTATAATGATATAGTAAAAATTAACTTACAAATTTCTTTAAAAATTTTCATGCCATTGATAAATGGGAAAATGACACTTTTTCCCTCTTGATTATATGTTTATAGCACATTTTCCCCCTGAATTATTCTGTAAGCACATTAGCCCCTCAATTGTTCTAAAAGTGGTGGTTTCCCCCCCCCTCCCCCCTCCCCCTCCCCTTGATATATTATATTGACGATTTTCTACCTTAAGTAAAACATTTTATTTATTTTTCTTCCTCCAACAAATTATTGCTTATATGTAAGGGTGACCACGTTCGGTTCGAACTGAACCGGACCTATAGCAATCGATTGAAAATTTTCCAGTTATGATTCAGATCCAGAACCCAATCTCTGGATTTTAGTTTATTATAATTTATGAATCGAAAAAACTGGATCCTAAACACCGTGAACCGGTAGTTTTGGATTCGATTCGCGAATTTTGGAACCCTTTTTATTTTAAAATTTTATTTTTTATTTTAATAATAGTCTAAATTCAACAATAAATGTACGTAATTTTTTTTTCAGTTCGAAACATGAACCACAAAATCGTGGTCCATAATTGTTGTAGAAGAAATAAATAAATATTATTTTATGGGTTAAATATGTTCATTTAACATTCAGAGGGAAAACAGCACTTAAATAATTCAAGGGGAAAAATTACTATAAAGTAGTACTCCATGGGGGAAAGTGTTATTTTTCCTTGATAAACTCTGATATGTAAATTAGAGTCGTGGGATGTCAACATTGTCAATTGTTAGAATATCCTATGTTTGCCTATTAGTCCAGGTGTAATTGTATTTATGCATCAACAACTTTGTAGTTAGGTCGCGCAGGCTTGACAATGATGTAAGAACAAATGTTTGTCCGATAAAAAAAAATAATAGTATAAGATATTTGTAGTAGTAACAATTGTACCATGTATAAAAATACATACAAAATATTAATACCATAACGGCCCAAATCATAAACCAATAATGCAAAAAGTAATAATTGAAATATTAAGTTTGTTCTGATAAAAATAATCAAAAGAAATTAATTAAACCCAAAATAATAATAATAATAATAGATAATAATAATAATAATAATAATAAATAATAATGAATAATAATA
>VALG01001216.1:0-10543 GCA_009835305.1 Ipomoea purpurea
TCACCACTGACTAGTACATACTTTTCTTTCCCTTTATAATTCGTTTCATTTAACAACCACAACAATTCATTTTCTTCATACACCACTGCACTCTAAGGGCATCCCCATAGATATATTTTGGATGAATTTTAGAACGTAAAAATTAAGAACAAGACTTTTTAACTAATGAAATGTTAAAATTTTGGAGACATTTTTCTCGCAATAAACTTGGATTTTGCAGGAAAAAAACGGAAAAAGCAAAAGAGATGTCAGGCCATGGAGCCCTTGGGCATTGAATTGAGCTTCCCAATTATTTTATTTTCTTTTTCCATTTTAAGTGGGTTATCATAAGTTGATTTATATATAAATATTATATATTATATATAATATATATTAATTATAATATATTAGTCACATTTATTTTCATTTTAATTTTTTTGGTTGAATTTGTTATTACATTTTATGCAATAAATTTATATTAAAAAAATTGTAAATTATTTATAATTTTCAACTTATTTTAATTATTGATTGTATTTAGATATAATAAAAATAATAATATAATTTAATTATAATTTTTATAATAATAAATAAAAATAAACAATTAAAATATGGAGAAAATGGTGGGTCCACAAAAAGTGAGAAAAATTTAAAACTAATGGGAAGAAGATATTTTGTGATTGATGAGATAGTGGAGGATGAGGTGGATGTTGGGGCACAAAAAATCTGGAGAAAATCCTCAAACTATTGAGGATGCCCTAAAAACCAATTCTAACTCAATAATTGCCGGATTAAGGTTTACACATTTTATTCTTTAATCAATTAACAAATTCTATTAGCAAGATTAAAAACAATATTATGTCAAAAACTGATGACTAATTTCACATTCAAAATGATATTAGTCTATTAGACATACTCAGTGCTCACATTTCATATAAATAAAATTAGGGCAAAAATAAAATGAGAAAATTAGGGCAAAAATTAATAGCAACCAACCAGAGATTGTAGACACTGAGATTGGGAACCAACAGAGACTCCTGCTGTCCTGCTGACGGTAAGGCAGCCACCGGTCACCGGTGTGCGGTGTTCTGTGTTTGGTGTGACTGGCGAGGTGCGACCAACGACATTCGAGGACAGAGGCACAGATAGGGACATAGAAACAGTGCCACAGAGGACTCCTGAGTCCTGAAGAGGAGACGAGAAGGCATTAGCCAGTACTCGGTAGCGAGAGCCGAGTCAGAGAGGCGGCGGTGGACTGGTTGAGAGAGACGCAAGAGAGCGACAAGATGAAATAATGGAAATTAAAAAAAATTAATAAATATATATATATATATATATATATATATATATTACATATATATATATATATATATATATATTATAATATATATAATTATTATTATACTATTATATATAATATATATATATATATATATATAACGTAATTAAAATTCACACCAATCGTTAGGTTGTATAATTTTGCAGTGGGGCTGCCCCCAGCCAAGCTCCGTCTCGAGTGGACCCATCTGTCTATGTGAGTGCACGGTTGCAAGTTGCCTCAAGTGTACTGTACAGATGTTGACGATGAAGAAGATTAGAGATTGTTTTGGTAGAATTGAATATTAAACCTTATAGTAAATTGATTTAATATATAAAATTGTCCATAAGATTTGGCTCTATTTGACAAACCTAGTTGAAAAGTTATATAAGCTAGGAGCTGAAAGCTGAAAAACTATAAGCTCGGAGCTGAACTGAAGAGCTGTTAAGCTACCAGTTATGATTGAAAGTGTTTGGTAGAATTAGCTTTTTGATAAGCTGCTAAAGTAAAAAAGACTAAACAATGACATCTTCATAAAAATTAAATTAGTTTGTTTTACATATTAAAATTTAACATTTGTTTTTTAAAAAATTAACATTTTGAATAAACTATTAGCAGAATCATGATAATAAGCACTTCATACGAAGTAGAAATATTGTTGCAAATCTATAATACATAATAATAATAATAATAAATAATAATAATAATAATAAAATATAATAATGAATAATAATAATTAATAATTAATAATAATAATATAATGATAGTAATAATACCCACGTGTATGTGGTCTACGTACTGAATGAGAATTGATAGTAACAAAATATTTTATATATAAGAAGGTGACGTAATACAATCTAAAATGGCTATCCTGAGGGCCGACTGACTGCTGGTCGACAGCTCTGTAAATATCTATTATCGTTCCAAAAGTCCCTCACTGTAGCCGTCGTAGATATTTAATAGCCTCTGGCCGGAGACAAGCCTCGCCGCCGCGATATAATCCACGTAACATCCACGCGTCTCCCATCCGGCGAGCCTCTCTGTCAACGATTAGCATCGCCACGTGCCCCTCTCCACATCCCCGTCTCTTCGTAAAGTAAAGGTACGATGATCGGGCAAAATACTGGTCAGGATGTCTACCGGTTGACCCGACCGCCTTGTCACAACAACGCCCCGACCAAGGATCTTTTACAAACTACAATAAGAGCCATCTTAAGTCAGTCGGGATATATCCTACCAATAATACATAATAATAAAATAATAATAATAATAATAATAATAATAATAATAATAATAATAATGATAATAATATGAATAATAATAATATAAATAATATTTGCGGTGAAAGATGCGGATAAAAGAGAAGAGAAAATATTTTAATTGGAAGGATAATTATGTCATTTTTTAAAATAATAAGGGTAAAGATGAAAAAAAAAAGTTAGGAATCTAGAAGGTTATTTTGAAAGGCTAACATTAGGTAGCGCTCAAAAATAAGCTCTTATTTTAAGCTAGGAGCTTATTTTGGGAACATTACCAAACAAAGCTTAAAACTTATTAATAGTTTAAAATAAGATATAAACTCCTAAATAAACCGCCAAACGGAACTGTCATGTCATCATTCATCTTACCTACATGTTTAACCTGAAAAGCCAACCTACTAAAAATGTTATCTGCACAAATTTATAGTTTTAAATGGTTTAATTGCACATTTTAATTTTTTGTTCAATGGCCCAATTATAAAAACACAAATATATAATTCCATGGCCTATTTAATTTTTTTTTAAAGAAAAGATGGCCTATTTAATTTAATGCTTTTTCCTATAATTAATAATCTAATCGTTAAATGTGGAAACTATATATCTAACCGTACGTTAAATTGCCCTTCTAAAGTAATGATCCCACTCATGCTTCTCCACTGTTCCAAACTTATAATATTTCCAGCTTTTCTGCTCGTCAAATTCAGTCGTCTCCTCCTTCTTCTCAGCCTCTCCACTCTTCCAATCACTCCCTTCACTGCTAAATCAAACGCATCTTCCACCCTCTTCAACTCCTCTCGGGTTCGCGAATACCACCTTCGGAATCAGCCGTATAACCTGCTCCCTCATCGCTGCAACCCGCCGGCGAGGGATTCTGGCCAGCACTCTCTCGATGCTCACCTTGTTTTCCTTGACGTCGTCTTCGGGGATGAGGACGGAGTACTTGGTGAAGTCTTTAGGGAGATGCCAGATGTATTGGACGTAGAAGGAGGCGGGGTTGAAGAGCACCGATGCAGCCGGCGAGGATGCAGTCGAAAGTTGAGCGGCGGGTGAATGTGTCTCCGGGGGGCTGTAAGCAGAAGACGGATCTCTGGAAGAGTTTCATTACGTCGGTTGCCTCTCGCAGTTCTTGTCCTCGCTCTTGCATTCTAGTAGCTTGCACTTTCGCCGCGATTGGAGGCACTGTTTCATCACTTGGCTTCGTATGGGGTCCTGCATGTATAGTAAGTAGTAGGATGTCAAAATCTATGACCTAACCCTAACACCATGCACCTATTTCAATACATGCACACTTTTCCTGAATACAATGTACATTTTTAATATATTAAAAGTACATCATTTGTGTACTGAATGTACATTATTTACCCACATGAGCAACTCAACTGGTCATAGAGGTAAAAGTTAGAAAGAATGACCAGAAATAGAGTCTCACAGCAGTGTGGGAGCAACCTCTCAAAGTAAGGGGTTCCTTATGCGCAGTAAACAAATGTCTAGCCTCTGTGGTTCATGTTTAGTTGAGTTACTATGATTTACATCCTCCTAGATGCTCTGTCGGGCTGGAGTGCGGGGCCTTTAGGGTTGGAGTTCAACCTTTTAGAAAGAATGTACATTATTTGATAGTATGATCCACACAGATGTGTGGACCATATTCTACACAATAATGACGGGTTCGAATTAAGACCTAGGTCAGGCCTCATGCGTGTTAGCGTGTGCCTACTTTATTGTGTAACTATATATATTCTGCTCTATTGAATGTGGATGTTCAATCTGATTATTCAATTTTAGTTTAG
The DNA here is from genome assembly GCA_009835305.1 of Ipomoea purpurea. Taxonomy (NCBI): domain Eukaryota; kingdom Viridiplantae; phylum Streptophyta; class Magnoliopsida; order Solanales; family Convolvulaceae; genus Ipomoea; species Ipomoea purpurea. Next base: position 4,341 of record VALG01001216.1, read on the forward strand.
TGGTTCAGCCCGGTCGATAAACGGATAACTTGTAGTTTTGGATTAGGCCAACTCAACCTAATAAAAAATAAAAATAAAACAAAGATAAGCCCAAGAGCTCTACATGGCTAGCCAGAAACTCTTGACATCCTTAATTACCTACCATCATGCTGGGCCTCTCGGATCCGGCGAACGAGAACAGCGTCCCCCGCCGCTGTTTCCTCATTTTGCTTTGCCATTGGGCCACCTCCTCGTCGGTGCTGGGATGGAAGTAGGTCGGGTACGGGATTGCAAAATCGTTTTTGTCCCAAGGGCTCGACTCGATCGTTAATGCCGACATGTTCTGGGTTTCGGGGAGCACTAGTAAGCTGTTGCCCCAGTAGAACCAAGCCGCCGGAAATCCCAGGTAACTCTCCCGGCGATAAAGAAATGGTCTTTCCCCTCCATAGCCTTCCACTCCGGCCTCCCCCTGAGCCAATTTACCAAATCCCGAGCGCCGGAGTCTTGAACGGAGGCGTTATCGCCCCACAAGTAGCGGGCGATGTCGAAGCCCGCATAGTACGGCACGAAAACCGCGGCTTTGGAGGAATCATTGGTCAAACAATCGTAGTGTTTCATCCGGCGTGGAATATGGCCAGCGAGAACTGGTGGGTGTAAAACCAGTCTCTTGCCTGGAAAATCTTCCCCGGATTCCCCATCTCCATACCCAAACCCTCATTCGCCGTGTAATTGCACATATCCACCCACGGATCCAACGATTTACATTGCTTCATCAAATCATCGTTGAACCCGGGCAGGCAAATCGTGCATATAAACGTATCTCCCCGCACATGATGATGATGATGATGATTTCCCAGTGTTTTGTTTCAACAAATGCTCCAATTCTTTCTCCAGGCCTTCCAAATCTGGTGGCAAATCGCCTTTCTTCTCCGGCGGAGGCGGAGGCGGAGGCGGAGGCGGAGGCGTTATTTCTTCCTGCACTCTAACGTTATCTTGCCGTTGTGACCAGGGAATCTTTGTCGTCGTCATTGCATCGAAGGATCTGCGGGGTGCGATTGATAATGTCGGATTGGAAATTCCGCGACGCTGAGGTTCCTCCTGGGAGAACCGACCAATCAACCACGTAAAGCAAAAGTACCATAACACGAACAAAACAATGAAAACGAACCAAAACCTCTTCCGGAGCCTTGCGGCCGTCGGGACGTCCATCTTCAATTCGGAGGATCCTAGGATAGATGGAATTCTTCCTTAAAGTCCCCGACAACGTTTCAATGTAAACGTCGCAATATGACAGTGTATCATTTTTTGCATTGATTGGGAAGAAATTAAAGAAAAAGGAAGGAAAAAAAAATTAAAAGTATAAAATGATGAAAGAAGGTATTTTTGGAAAGACAATGCAGAATTCTTGTGAGGCAGAGCGATCACGAGGGGATCGGAAGAACGGAAGATATGCTATCATAGTACAAACCAAAAGTTATTTGGAAAAATTTCTGCGACTCTTTGATAAAAGAGTGTTTTTGGTTAAAAATGAATGATTTCTTTTAAAATGACATTTTATTTTCTTTATTGATTTGATGATACTGGAGTAGGAGATAATGAATTTTCCCTAATTACTTATTACTTATGTGCATTTTTTGTGCGATATATAATGTATAAATGTAGTACTATCAATCATTTAAAGATATACAAAGATTACTGATTTAATTTGATTGGAACTATTTTATAAAAGGTCTACTAAACTATTTTATGTAGATCATCCCTAACGCAAAACACTAAATTTTGCATCAATTTTACACCAAAAAAACTAATATTTCAAGCATATTTTTACACTATTTTTTTTTTTCATCTCCACCCATTTACACAAAATTCTGCACCAAATTTTACTATTTTCACTAAAATAATTTGTATATTTTCATAAATTAAAATTTATATTAATAATAATTATTTATATAAATATAATTATAAATGCAAATATATTTTTATTCCACAATAATATAGCATATAACATCAATTACATTTTTAATTAATCTATATTCAATATTAGTCTTGTTTTAATAGTCATGATGAAGATCTTTGAAACGATATAATTTATTTTTAATTATATACAATTTATGTTTAAGTATTTGACGAAATATGTAAATATAACCCTAAAAAAAGGAAACAAAAGGAGTTAATTAAAAAAATGGCAAAATAGAGAATTATGTTTTGATTCTTTAATTTTTATACAATATAATTTTAGATGTTTTTATTATAATTTAATATTTTAGTATTGACTATTAAAGATTTAATAGTTTTATAATTACCAAATCTTAAATAAATTTTCTTTTAAAAAATCTTTTGAATTAAAAAAATCGGGCATCGAGAAACGCCTAGCAATTTTTTGCAATCTTGTGCACAGGGTGGCACGCCTGTGCATTAAAGCACTGCCGCCAATCTGCCTTTCATACTGGCATTTGTGCCCATGCCCTACAAGTGCATCTGCACGGGCAGTGGCACGCCCCGTGCGAGTGCACATGCGCTGAAATCTAGAAATCCATTATAAATAGATCATTTTTCCTCTTTTGCATATGGAGTGCCACCAGAGGAGGAACTATAGCAGTAGGGAAATTCCAGGTTTATGGTTATTTCTTTCTTTCTTTGTCATTTCATTGTTATTTACATTGTTTTCTTTGGATGTTTTTTAAACACCCCCAAACATACGACTTAAAGACAAGTCTTACAACCTGCAGATCAAGCACAAAACTAGGCACAGCGGAAGATAAAAGATAACTTGGATATAAGACAACAAAATCCGGGGTTTATGCCACGTACACCACACTTGGCATACGCTACGGCGACAATCTGTAAGTGTAACTACAATTTCAAAACAACAACATCACTACAACCAAGTCCTAAAACATGGGACGCAGGGCCACAAAACACTGTCTAAAGGAAACAGGTACTAATCTACCGGGCTCTAGACACCGCGCTCAACACCTTGAAAGATACAAAGATAAACATCGGACGACGCCCGGTGCAGCGAAAGATGCTGGTAAACCCACCAATACCGTTAAGTATCATAAATAGGTAGATATATAATATGAAAACCATTTTCGAACGGAATACATATATATACTTAAAAACCAAAGATCAAAAGACAACATAAGACTCACCACTCACAAGGAAACACCGGGAACACATCCAACCATAAGGACAACCACACACACAACAATAAAGACTCACGCAACGCAACACATGCAAAACACAAGCCTCCATGACTACACACGTCACGAGAGAAGAAACTCACCACACACCGCTTCATAAGCCCTCGTGACATCACCCATCACGATTGATATGCCTTCCTTATGCATGTTCCAACCTTATGGCTACCCATCCTTGTACCTTCTGTGCCACCCATTACCTCCGGGAAACCCCTGTACAGGCCAAGTCCAACCTTGTTCCTCCGGGACCGTCGTCCCCACCTATACCCACCAACGAAAACCCACCAATTCATGGCACACATGCCGGATAACACAATGTTATCTCCCCAAAAACACATGGACTCTGCCCACCTCCATGAATTCACGTCACGGCCCACACCACGAGGACCGCTGCAATACCTTGGTGACTAGCGGTCCCATACCACTAATCGTGCAACCAGGTAGAGCCACACACGCACCACCCACTCACCGAACAAAAATCAACGGATTTGCAATTAAAGGTACGAAAACATACTCACAAGAGAAGGGCACCATCCAACAACACACAACGACGCTAGCATTAGAATAATAGACTAACAAGCTCAACAAAGAGGAAACTCAGATAGTTTCGAGGAAGCTTCACAAGACACACATGGTTCACGAAACACAATGGTTGAACACTTAGCACGATTCACAACACAAAAAGATCCTACTGGATACGTATCAAGAAGGCTCTAGCCTACGAAAATCAAGAAGAACGCTCAAATAGATCCACAAAAACAATGAAGGAACCAAAGGACTCAAAGACCGAGACAACGAAAAACGGGGAACAAACCGCACCAATGAACCACATGTAATTCCCGCGGGTGGACCCACGGTAGTGCGCGCACTCGTGGTCGCACGCCGCGGGTACACCACCCACGAGGCCTTCCCCGGGGAGGGCCGGCGGGGTGGTGCCGCCCGCCGTTCCGGCCCGCGGGTAGTTCTTGGTACCACAAAAAACACTTCGGGGATTTTCTCCCTCCAAACACAAATCAAGTCCAAAACATGCCAAATCTCCACCAAGCAGCAACAAAATGACTTGACCAAGGAATATGCCAAGCAATGACAAACGAAACCTAATACACAAGCTCATAGATATGGCAATTATCACAAGATGAAACAGTGCATAAACTTCTCAATATTCACAACAAAGAACGGATGTAGAAGCCGAAGAAATCATATATGGTAAGCAAAAGTAGGTTTTGTAGAGGCATGGGTACCTCTTGAAACCAAAAAAGATCTTCTTACACAACAACAAGTCTCTCCACTAAGCTCACCTAGCCAAAACCACTTCCAAGATCAAACGCAAAAGATCATAAAGATCCAACCTTTAAGCCAAGAAAAGACAACTAAGAAGGAACAAAAAGACTAGACAAGGCCTAGATCTTAGCCCTTCGAGATGCCAAAAATAGAGGAAGTTGAATCTTGGAAGCAAAACTTGGAAATCTTGACAAAAGGCCCTTTTGGCTTGAAGAACAAGCTACCTTGTTTTCTAAGAGAGAAGATGGAGATTTTTCTAGCGAAGGAAGGAGAAACTGAAGAAGTCTCTAGGTTTAGGTTACAAAGAACTAGCTCATGGTGAAAAGACCAGGTTACCCATAACTAAGCTCTCAATGTGTAAGAACAAGGGAATACCTCAAAAGCAACAAGGTACATAACCACCTTAAAGATTGACAGTCAAATTCTAGTCCTTAAGTATCAAAAATCGGCTTAGGAATCAATTTCTCAAAGAAATAGAATTAGATTCTAATTAATTCATGTTTTGGAATGTGATTTTTGGGTGGTCACAGTTTTATATTTCTTAGCTTAGATATCTTGTTTTGTGTTTATTAGTTTTAATTATCTTCTGAACTTTTACTTGTTTGGATGATTATTTATAGCTTTATTTCTTTAATAGATTGTTGAATGATGTTATTATGAAATTTTCTAGTGCTTTATTAATTTATTATGAGTGAGTGGTGTAGTATAAGGGTTAGATAGTGGTGTCTATTGTGCTTGATGGCTTATTTGATACAATTTGCATAAAAGGGTTTGAAACCCAACATAGGGTTCTTATTTTAATGAGATGTTTTGCATGTTTGTGTTGATGGGTTTGTGCACAATCTTGTCAATACTTATCTAGTATGGGTATCCGATTTTGGCAACCGAACAAGCAAAGAGTCCACGAGTTAGCATACCCCTAAACTCGTCTCTCAACCGCCAACTTCCCTAGACCACATCTCATGACCTTCAAGTTCACTTACGAGAGTAGGGAACGTTGAAGGTTAAGACTACTCGTGCTTATTGAGGGGGATTTTAGCGTCACCAAAGTGCGACAACCCCCGTGTTCCAATTCAGCCTAACATTGGATCACGAGAGTGCGTGTTAGTGTACCGAATTAGTGTTGGTAGTCTTGAACCTGAAAGTGAAGTGTCATAATCCTCAATTCTTTGTTTGATGGCATTAGACCAACAAATACTCATTACAATCCCTACCTTTAATTTATCGGCTTTATTCTGTCATTTCCATTCCTATGCTTATCCTGCTACCATCTAGTTATCTGCTTGCTTAACTTCCATCAAATGCTTCATGCTTATGCCTAGATCTTTCTTTTGGCTAACCACCCCCAATCTTGAGGGCAATCTAAAACAATTTTTTTTTTTTTTGGTTCTACAATCCGCTATATATTGCACTTGAGCGATCAATCAACCTTAAACTGGTCTCCAGCTAGCCAACACAACTGCTCAGACACGCGAAATATATAGAGAACAAGTAAGCAATAACGCGTGCTAAGTAAGAACTCAAAGCAAAGAACAAGGCAGGATGCCTTAAGCTCAAGAAAAACCAAAACCCTTTACACGCCCCCATGAGGGGTATTTATACATATATAGGTGCTCCTTAAAGTATGAAACTAAATTAGTTCAAATCTGGTTCGCAAATCAAAGAACCAAATCAAGCGTCAATATTCTAAAATTTGGCTGGCATTACCTTCCTAAATAAAAATTACATTCTTGTCCCAAGGTT
>VALG01001219.1:0-15411 GCA_009835305.1 Ipomoea purpurea
AGGAATACCGAAATCAAAACTGATCATGAATTATGTTTTGAATAAAGTATGACTTCAAAAAATTATTATGGTAGAAGTAATCATATCAACTGACTACAATAGGCTATATTAATAACTTCAGGACTTCACTGCCTGTAGAGAATGAGTTCCCAAAATTGAGATGATTTATTCCTCAAACACCAAAATAGATAGATAGAAGAGCTATGAGTTACATAATATGCTATATCCAATTAATATAGTGCTTTTCTAATGTACTAATTATATATGGAAATAATTTATGAATATACAAAGCATGTATGGATTTTGCACATTAATATATTATTCAACTCATAAATCTCTACAACTGGAATGCTGCAGATAACACTCCCTCCACCGCCGCAAGTTTCAACTCACAAATTGCCACCGTGTACAGTGTATCGCCCAACTCTTACAGTGCGAAAATCGTGGAAGAAGAGAGCTAAAGGCATCTATACTAAACTGCTCAATATTAAATTAAAACTTCAATGCAATCAAAATTTAATATTTTCTCAAAATGAATAAATAATTGAATTGTGAGAATACATTATCTGTTAATGACATTAATAATGACAATAATTCAATCACAAATAATGTCATAATTAATCTCAATTTGAAATTTTTAATGCCAAAATTGAAAGAACAACTAAAGGGCATTATTATTTCAAAATTAAGCAATTACTTAATATTTACCATTTGCCAAAATCATTTACAATATCAATTAAGGTAATATTAATATGGCAAATATTTAAACTAAATAATTACCGAATTACCAAAATTAATATATAGGGGGGGGTATATATAGATACATAGAGTGAATTATATATATACCTACGTAACTATATAGTTATACGTATCCTAGTATAGAATATACTATATAGGGGTATATATATAATTATTAAGTAAGGGCAAATATAAATATTTGGTAAATAAAGATAAATTGTTGCTAATAGGAGCACGATAGCGTCAGTTTTTCTTAGAACGAATTGCTGGAAAACCAGCAAAGAAGCAACGAAGGCGCCATCATCTCTCCTCGTTGCAACGCTGGTCCGCCAATGTCTTCACCGTAACGCCATCGCCGCCTGCAATTCCCAGTCGGACCGACATCGTCCTTCATCGCCACGTCAACCACCGCCCGGACGGCCTAGTCACCGCGACCCAGAGCTGCCCAAAGCTTGAGGAGCAGCGACCAGTGGCCGATGACAACTTGCAACTGAGCATCATCCTTCGCCGTATCTCCTAAGGGCCTGATGCGGTGCCAACTGAAGAAGGAAATAGTGCCACCCGATGCAGCCGCCATTGTCTTCTATGCCACCTGAAGGAAACATTGACGGCCGTCCGGGAAACGGCTGATCTTCAATTTGCGAAACGAGAGCAGGACCGCCGCTCTCCTCGTCTCCCACCTGCGGCATGGTCGACGGGGTGGCTATGTGGATCCTCAACGGCGGCATCACCTTGTTCTTCGCGCGGCTGGAATGGTACTCCTACATCCACATCTCCACTCACGAGGACGACACCAATGATCAACGCCTGACTCGTCCAGGCAAATTCGCCGGAAAATCGAACACGGCGATCATTTGGAGCCAAAATGCGACGGAAACAAGAGACGAAAAACGGGGAACAAAAAAAAATCCGGCGATGGTTATGTTCCCAAAAACAACAATTTCTATATCAAAAGAGAATTAAATTATTTTCTTAACGTTGAAAAATAAATTTTTCACCGACCAAAAACGTATACAAAATATACGTTGATTATGCAAAATGATAATCTAGACAGGGATTGGTATGTCTCTGATGCCAAATGTTAGACAATAATTGCATAACATGAACTAAAAATAACGAGTAACATGTCTCGTAGTAGCAGAAGCTTCAGGATCATCTGAATATCTTTTGCCATAAGTTGTTGTTTTGTCATGGGATAGTAAACCTACAGATAGTTTTGTCTGCCACTTCTCTCCCGAATACCTGATGGTGCGTGTATTCTGGAATATGGGAGCTATGGAGGACTGTTTTGCTTAGAAGCCTACATGCCATCAACGTAGGCAGATATTCAGTTAAAGCTTAACTGAATATCCTGAGTTGCTTACAGATTAAGTCACTAATTGAACTCAATCGCCTACTTGCACCACAGCCACTCAATAATACAATATATTATAATATATTGTATTTAGGGAAAATACTTACATAGTAGAATTACGTACTAATACTAAGGATATAAGTAAACAAATAGAGTCCTAGTAATACTAAACTACAAGAATCCTATTACACCTTTCAAATTAAGGTGGAATTGACACCAACATTAAGCGTGTCCCGCAACAACTCAAATCGCCTGACAACGGCTTAGTGAAGATGTCAACAATCTGATCCTGCGTAGACACGAAATGAACCTAAAGAGCACCCGAGATCACCTTTTCATGAACGAAGTGATAGTCGATCTCAACTTGCTTTGTGTGAGCATGAAAGACTGGGTTGACACATAGATAAGTTGCACCCAAAGTTATCACAGAGACAAAGGCACAAGTAGAGCCAAGCCAATCTCGTTCAAAAGCAACACAACCCAAATTAACCTCAGCAGCAACATCCGCTAGACCCTTATATTCCGCCTTAGTAGACGAACGCGCAACCGCGCGTTGCTTGCGACAGACCATGAAATCTGATTACACCCATGAGTGCGTCCTAGCATTCCTTTTAGTTATTACTCTCTCTTTATTTGTTTGTTCGGTTGTTTGGATAGGTCTCTTTTAGTTGTTGCTTGAAAGAAATCACCGCATATCATACCTCAGATCCTTGTCATTTTTATGTGCTTTCATGTTTGTAATGTCAATGCATCAAAGACCTTGTAGTCTAGCAGTATAGAACTCTAGCCAAAAATGAATAGTCTCAAAATTTCATGGTGTTATTCATGATTCAATGAATAGGCTTGGAGCCTATTTTAATCACAAATTGTGCTCTAAATCTATCCAGGAGCTATTCTGGCCTTTTGATCTTTTACTGTGTTGTATTAGAGAGGGAGAGATGTAAACAATCCTGGTGTGTGTAATTATAAAAATAAATAATAAAAAATCTGGCTCATGTGTCTCTTGAATTTTGAGGCACTGTGAATTTTGATACTTGCACTTTATAGTGTTTACTTCATCAATCTACCTAGCACAATTTATGGATTTGTTAACATCAAACTTGTGGTTTTATTTGACTATTAACAAGCTCCAAAAAATAGAGTTCATGTCGAATTTTGCTTAGCGGATGTAAGACCAATTTTTTAACTAATCCAATTCTTTGTTGGAGTTAAATCAGTTTTCATATTGGGTGGCTTCTGGTTATGTGGGAAGCATCATGCTAGTCTTGTACTTGTTTATTTACTCAAGTGTTTTGTATGTTCCATTAAAATTGCTCAAAGTCTTGTAAAATTGCAGATTGATGAAGTGTTGAAGAATCACTAGTTTTACCATGCTATGCTGACTGCAGGTACTGATTTGAAAATTATCAGGCACAATCTATTTGCAAGAATCAGAGTTTGTCCGTTTTTGGAGATTGATGGGTGTTGAAGAAAAACAAATGTGAGGTGAGTTTAATGGGAACGAAATGGTGTGCCGCTGAGAGAGAGTGTGGGGCAATCGAAGAAGACGACGGGGAACTCGCCGTGGTGGTGCGTTCCGACTAAGCATCAGAAGGTAGGGTGGGAGAGGCCATGTTCAGGATCGTAGATGGCATATGATACCAGATGAGTGAATGGATTGAATAGATTAACCATAATACCGTAGAAGCACATACTAATACTAAGGATATAATTAACAGATATAGTCCTAGTAGTACTAAACTACAAGAGTCTATTATGGTTAACAGCAAAGAATTATTGAGAATATATCTCCAACCCATAAGGGCCCCCACACCCGACTGACAGAAACATTTGGGAGGATGTAAATCATGGTAACAACTCAACTGAACATGAACCACAGAGATTAGACCAGGTGCTCACTGCGCATAAGGAACCCCCTCACTTTGAGAATATATTGATTCTATTGTTTGATTTGTATAGAATTATCAAAAATAATGAGTATAAAGATCTACATATATACCCTCACACAAAAAATATTATAAAGATGTATGAGGGTAATTTTGCTCTGACCAAATTGAATAATTTTTTTCCAAAGGTAGTGAAAAAAAAAAACAAAACAAAACAAAACAAAAGTAGTAAAGAAACCATTTCATCAAATTTGACAAATTCAAACACTTTTGGAATAAATTTTTCATTAACCAATTCAATAAGGTATAAAATGTTCTTCCTCAAATTTTAAGAATTTCAATTCCATAAAGTTCATTTTCATGGGAATCAAACACCGGATTAAGTTACGTTTAGTCAAAACAAAGCTATCATGCCCTAGAACATTTGTTCTATAAATGAAAAGTCTTACTTAATACATACTTCTAGTGACATGGTGGATCATGATATAATTGAGCGAACTAAAAAAACATAAATTATATATAATTATAAAAAAAAAACAAAAAAATTTATAAGAAGGGATACCATTACATATACACACTATTTGTCTCAAGTGAGGTTTGAACCTTACACCTCCCACATAAAAGAGCAACCCAATACTAATAAACCATAAGCCACTTGGTCAAAACTCATCACCAATTTAATATTTCAAATAATTTCTTTTCTAAAGGGGAAAGGATAGATGTTGGACTAAGGTAAGCTTCATAAATAAATTATTAAATATATCTTATTCGTAATAGTTGTCTTGCAATCATTCTTGGTTTATGTAAAATCATTTGTTTAATTAGTCGTCGGAAGGAAGAAATCGTTGCAGGACTGCTGGGTGAGTGGGTGTGGGAGGAATAGTCCACCTGATGAGTTGAATTGAACATAGTATAGATGATAAGATAATATTTCTACAAAATGCATATGTCAATGTCGTAACATCTATTGACTATTTGTCGTAGTTCAAAATTTCAAACATTGTATTGCTACTTTGCGTGGATTATAAGTTTTACTTTTTAAGTGTTTGTGATAATTAAATCTAGATTTTTTTATTAAAAAAATCAGATAAAAATGTATTTTTTTTAATGTTACTGACTCTATTACAGTGTAATATCTATTCACAAAGAGTCAACAACACCCACTGAAGTTCAATTATTTCATAACCTCCCACATGGGACAAGTCACTACATGTCATCTGAGCACAAGGTGCTTGACATAAAAAAATAATAAAAAATGTATATATTGTAACAATTATATTTAAATTTTAAATATTGAAATAAAATTCAATTTTTTTTTATTTAAAGACGAGAATATGAGATCTCATGAGAATAGTGCATGGTGTGAGGAAAAAAACGAACAAATAAAGAACAATACATTATAAAAATAAAAATAAAAATAAAAGTTTGTGACATTTTTGTAGATGAGTGCAAGTTTGAATGAATTAAATATGTGTTCACTATTTTCAAAAAAAAAAAAAATATGTGTTCACTGTTCACCCCCGAAAAAGATTCATTTTTAGACTTGCTTATTTAGGCCTAAATAATGTGGATTTTGATTAAAATAATGCATGTTTGGGTCATGTGTATTTTAGGTGTGTTTGGAAACCTGGAAAATGAGTTCTGAAAATCATTTTCCAAGTTTCCAGTGTTTGGATGTGCCAGGAAAATCAAGTCAACGGAAATCATTTTCCGTTGACTTTAGAAATAAGCTAGTTTTGGAGGAGAACATGATTCCCTTTTTTTTGGGAGGCGAATGCTTCATTTTCCACTTTCTACACCAACATCATCAACACCATACCACCCACCAACCACCACACCACTACCACCATACACCGCCGCCGCCATCACCACCATACCACCGACACCACCACCACCATACCCACCGTTGCCACACCACCACCATGCACCACCACCTCCGCCGCGCCACGCACCGATTTTATATTCTCTCACTACGCATATTATTGACCGCAACCCCCGCCGCCATCATACCGTCGCGCACTACACCATACCACACGCAACACCGCTGTTGCTCTTATTTTTTTATTATTTTTTTTCACCGCTGCCGCCATCACCGCACCATGAACCACCCGCCACACCACACAACCATACACCGGACCACTGCCGCCGCCAACCCACCCACCATAACAACACCAAGCAACCACCCGTTGCCGCCCCACTACCGTCATACCACCCGCCTGGCCACCAACCACACAAACTCACCCGAACCACCCCACGACCACCACACCACCAACCAGCACTACCAACAGTCGCCACAAGGGCAACAAAAAACCTACAAACCATCACAACAACAACACTCCGCACCACCCCCCAGCCACCACAAAACCAACCAACACCCCACCACACACCAACACCCACCACAACAAAACGCCAACAACCACAACACCCAAACAACAACAACACAGACTACTCAAACCACTACACACCAACACCACACTACAGCAACCACCGTCGCCAGATCAAAGCCAAAAACGAACCAACATAACAAACACAACCAGCCCACACACACCCATCACCACCACCCACCACACACCGTCATACACCAACCCACACCACGCACACCATCACAAACTTATGTCATAATCAATCAATCATAATAATACTATCTATAACAACACTATAAAATATATAAATCACTATCATACCATAAATCAATATCAATAAAAAAAACACAAAAAACACTAATAATAAAAAATAAAACAAAACGAAATAAATAAACATAACAAAAAATAACAACCACAACCCAACCAAAACCAAAACAAAAACCACACCAAAAAAAACACCAATCACAAATAATTATATATACGATATACAAAAAATAATACGCATGCGCACTTCAATATATACCTATATTTATATTTATAGAAACACCCTTAGCTACTATTACTTTATTAACTAATCATACACAATCAAATAACTATACCTCCAAACTTAATTATACACTGTTAGATATGTACATCAATTCAAAATAAAATAATTAAAATGTTTATTATACAATTCTACTCATGTTTCAGAAAATGAACCAAACACACAAAAACAGTTTTCGAGAATGCAACCAAACACCGGAAAGGAAAATGTTTTCCGGAAAATGACTCATTTTCCAGAAAACATTTTCCAGAAGTCATTTTCCTGCTTTCCAAACGGACCCTTAGTCTAAAATAATACGAATAAAATTTAAAATTGTACATATATATCCAAAATAATATGATTTAACCTTCCCAATATCTATTCACACATATTTAAGGCAAAATAATGCAAATTTTCTCCAAAAATGATTTAGGAAACACTATTTGAACACTACTAACTCATAACTACTTTCTCAATCTATTGAAACACAAAGAGTCAATATCGCTTACACTAAAACTCAAACTTACAATCTCCTAGGGCTATATATAAAGAAACAACTTAGTGTCATTGGACCACAAGGTCTTTGGTAACTTACACAAACTTTATTCAATCTATTATTTAATTCTTACGTATAAGGGAATTGAAAATGACGTTTTTCCTAAAACGATCGATATTGCGTACACAAAATGATGTTTCTTTTAAAAAAAAAAAATAATCTTAAATGAGGCAATGAAAATTTTATATATTTATAAAAATATAAATACATTTTTTATTGAAGTATAGATCTCATTAGTTTACTATTTTGATATTAAAAAAAAAAAAAACAAAAAAAAAACCTAGATTATTCTCATAGGATCGTTTAATGTGTGTGTGTGTGGGGTTTAGGTTTTTAAATACTTTCTATTCCAACTAAACAAAGTCCGGATCAATATTGGTTGTTTTCTTGAGTTAGATAGTGTAATTGGATATATTTGTTGTAAAATAATAAAGTTTAGTACTCAAATTTTTTAAATATTTAGATATAATTTTTTTGAATGTATACTACTGACTAAATATTTAGATATAATTATTACAACATATAAAAGTGAATATTCATTTTTTTTTTAGCAATAAAGCTTGAAATTGTGAAAATAACAAATTAATAGAAGAGAAAGAAAGTAAAGAAATGATATCATATAAATCTAGACTAAACTGTGTTTATCTAATACCCAAGAATTAAATTTCCTTTTTATAACTAGGCTGTAGTCTTATTCCGCTTTTAATTTAGATCAAATTACAACCTACCATTAAAGCTTAGTTCCATTAACTGAACAATTATTTTTGTTCAATTTCTTATACTCAGAATTGTGTTCAATTCTTAAACTTTAGAGACTATTACTATCTCTCTTTTAAAAATAAATAAATAAATAAATAAAGGAAGGTCAAATATACCTTTGATTACATACTTGACGTATTCCAATCTCAATGGGAAGAATATTATTCTTTGCCATTTTAGATTAATCAACCATATCCCTAGCATGAGGTTTCCTTATAATTATTAGGTTATTGCTTATTTCTTTCTTGAAATATCTTAAGAGTAGGAAACTGTATCTTCTTAATATTCCTTTCATAATATTCCTCTCTTGAATTGGATTTTGACCCATCATTATACCTTAAACCATTGACATACAAAGTTATTTTTAATAGAAAAAAATAATCAAATAGATATCTTTGAACTTTTGGTGAAATAAACTTTAAAAAATTTTATTTCAATAAAAAAATACTTAAAAAGTTTTAATTAAACTATTAACTAGTCAATTTTAATGCATCTCAGCCCATTAGCCGGTAACCCTACTGGTTATATTGATTAAATATGAGTTGCAATCATATTTGGCACTAACATGGACAAAAGATCGAACTGTAACTGTATTGAGCTAACATGGCACATACCTCCCCTCCCCCTACCTTTCTTTTCAACTTAAATTTATTTTTCTCTTTTTTCTTTTAAATGACATCCATATTGATATATATTTTTAAAGAATAAATCAATAAGTACATAAAGTCATATTTTAGTGTAATGTTATTGTATATTAAACTTTGTTTCTGTGAACTAGATGAATTCCATACATATGATATACATTTATTTGAGTGTTTATGAATATTAAGGTTTAAGTTATAACATATAGAACAAATATTATGAACATAGTAAAAATAGAAGAATATTATCAAACATGATGCGTCTTTAATATAACATTCACGAATATAAGCTGTTTTTATGAACATATAGAAGAAATATTATGAATTTATTATGTAGTGAATGTGTCAGGAATAAGTGTTATTAAATTTTAATGATAACAAAAGTACGTATGTTAGGAATTCTAATCCCCAATTTTCATTTAGAAATAGGGTCTGAAGGGAACTTAGAGAATGAAATTACCAATCGGGAAGTCAATTAACTGGAAAGTAGACCGCATGGTAGCTCAACTGGCATAGAGGTGAAACTTTGGAATAATGACCAGAGATCGAGTCTCACCAGCGGCAGTGTAGGAGCACCTCTCGAAGTGAGGGGGTCTCTTGTGCGCAATGAGCACTGGTCTAGTCTCTATGGTTCATGTTCAGTTGAGTCATCATGATTTACATCCTCCAAATGCATCTGTCGGGCCGAGGTGTGGGGGGCCCTTAGGGTTGGGTTCAGCTTTTTTGGAATAATTAACTGGAAAGTAAATTAATTTGAAAAGTAACCTTGGGATATTTTCAGTCTTCGAAATTCCAACTGACACAACAACATACAACACCTCCAAATAAATAACTCTATTATATTGTTTTTCATTTCAAAATAAAAGCTCACAAAACGAAAACATTGAACTAGCTACCTTTACCTCAATATTCATAAGGAGTGATCTACCATATTTTCCTCCTAAATTACTTCTTGTAATACCATTTAATTAGATTTTCAATTATGATACTAAATGAATTTTACAACCCGCGAACAATAAAAGTTTTTGGGTAATACTTCTGGAAACCGTCTCACGGTTTCAAACTCTTAATCCATGAGACATGTCGGATATTTGATTAATGGGTCAAATCTTTGATTAATGAGTCAGATCTTTGACCTCATTAATCAAAAAATCCGATCCGTCTCACGGATTGAGATCCGTAAGACAGTATCACACAAGTTTAATTTTTGCCAAAAACTTTATTGCTATCTCAAGATCTAAACATTTAAACATAAATTCGGTAAGAAAAAAACAATTTCCCTGAAACTGAACAAAAAATTATTTCACATGAAAATTTGTACATGTGAATATGACTTTACAATTCTTATATTTTTATTAATTATTTAAAATTAGTCATCAGTAACAAATTAATCAAAAAAATTAGTTAATCTGCATCTAGTATTATCCAAAATAAACATATCAAAAAAAAAAATCCTTGGTCAATTTTTTATTTTATTTTAAATTAGTCGGACTGAGTCAAAAATTTTAGAAATTGACAATAAATGGCGACACCCATGCTGTCGTAAGTTAATACCAAACGTACATGTGCAGATGCAGTGCTACGTGTTATTAGGAACAAGTCAACCTTTGGTCATAATATGATGTCTTCTATCTGAAATAATTCAAAAAAGTGTTACGTTCACGAGTGGACATGAAAACAAAGTAATTTATTCACAAAAATGCACGGATCCTCCGATGCATTAGGTTTAGGTATCACTTTTACAAAAGTTCTTTTTCTCCGGTGAATGCATGAATCTTCATGTCTTTCGACTCTTTTATCTACGTAAATACAAGATCTCTATATATTTTTAAACACGAGAATATATAATACAATACAGTAGTAAACGACCTTTTGAAAAGCGATTGAAATGATCAAATACATCCTAAGTTAAAGAATGTAAGATAAGAAAGTAAAGATATGAAGAAATTGTTATCACATCCTAAACCTATTAAAAAAGACAACTGGTTCATGTGGAATGAAATGTGTAGACAAATATGCCTCGTATGTCAAGGCCCACAGGCAATTAGTGCGTAACTCAATCGTTTTTGAACGTGCATGGCCTTTTCTTGAATATGATTTTGCAAATTGGGTTGCTTTCATATATGAACTTTCTTGGAAAAATATGTAAAAAAAAAACTTCTCCCGCACGGACACCGAATGTGTGAACAAAGAAAATTAAAGCATGTTATCTTATAACAAACTCATTTCTAAACTAAAAATGAAAGTACAACAGGTAAAATGAGACGGGGACCAAATTGAGTATTAACTCTATTTCTAAATTAATAAGTTTAATTTATTTTACAAAATTAGCAATTTAGTTATTATACTTGAATATTTTTTATTATATTATGTTTTAGTATTAGTAATGGATTTTATTATTTTATTATGGTTAAGAAATTTAAATATTATTTTTTAAAAATTAATAAAATAATTAGTGGTGAGTACTAGTAGTGGGCACCCACACTCGGTAGAGTGGCGGTGGATTTGAATAAGTCTAGGAGTGGGGTTGGTGAAAAATATATAAAGTTGGTTGGGTGCAGTGGTGGGTGTAAGTGTGTAACTCTCCCAGAGCCACCCCTAACGCATTGACATCTCTAGTTACAAGTTTAACTTTCAATAAGCACTTTCCATTGGCCTTTTTTGTTTTGAGATAGTGGGCTATGGTTATAAGGTGCAGTGTATACTTGTTCATACCGCATTTTTTTTTGAATACTATTGACCCTATTACATGTAGTATTTGTTCATATACTTTTCTCAACCTACTGAAACTCAACAAGTCAATATCACCTTCACTGAGGAAAAATGAAGGGTAGCACACTTTGGGTAAAAATGATCCTAACCTATACATTACGATTCCCAGTTTTATTGAGGTGACTAAAACACCAGAAACAGGGACTACCAAGCTAAAGAGGGACCAAGGAATCCGCTGCGCGTACTTAACTAACGCGAAACGTCAGACCCATGACCTCCTATATACCTATCCAAAGTCTTTTAAGTTAACAAATGATTAAGACTGCTTTGGAAGAATAGGTAGATTTTGGAGCAATTAAATTACATATCATCCAATCAATCTTTTGAAGAGAGGTTGTCCACAACTCATCCTAAATCCAAAGCAAGGATATGATACTTCCTCTCACTTTCTAAATCGGCCTATTGAAAAATCAACCAGTTAATAAAATGTGAAATCAAACATATGAAGACAAATATTCCTTGTATGTCAATTCAGACCACCGAAATTACCGCGCTCAATCATTTATGTAGTTTATTAACTTATGCATTGTCTTTTAATTTCATGAATATGATTCTTTAAGGTTGCTTTCATATGTGAACTTAAGCCAATCTTCTTCTTTTTTGGGTGTACAAAACTTAAGAGTTAAGACAATCTAGAAGCACTATGTATCTTGAAATAAAAAGACAAATTCTTGCTAATCATCAATATTTATTCTATGTCCTTTGAATTAGGATGAGCGTTTCAAGTTTTGGTTTGATTTTTTTTGAAATCCGTATTTCGGTTTTAAAAAATGATACCGTTCAATTTAATATTATAGTTCGATTTGGTTTCGATTCGATTTGAAAAAGTTTGATTTCGGTATAGAATTAGTTCAGTTCAATTTAAGAACTTCAATTTTTAAAATTTTCAAACACACTACCAAACAATACGTCAATGACTAAAATTGAAAATAAGTTATAATCAAATGAATAAATTCAGAATTAACTAGAAGTGTTTACAAAGTCAAATAATGTTTGATTTCAAAAGATCTTCTACCACCTGCTAACTGAACAAAGACTAAATCATTTTGACAATTTTATGCGATCATCGAACCTTTGACCGAAACTTCCATGCCCATACCTCAAAAAGTCTCAAACCCGGAAAGAAAGGAAGCCCCTCTGCTCAAGTGCTCATTCCTCCCAGAAAATGACGAAATAGTTTTTGTGATTTTGAATTTTTGACTCTCTTCATTATATATACGCCTTCCACTCTCTTCACTTCCATCAACCAAAGCCTATCCATAATCACCTTCATCCTCAACACTAGCAAATTCAGAATTCAGAATCACCTCGATCCATCTTCCTAGCTTCTCTCATCTGCTCTAACACCTACCTTGATTTAATATAATGGCGATTTTGATGAAGTTTTATACTCTAGAGCATATCAGAAATTACCTTCTTGGAGATCAGTACTCTCCAAGAGAGTTCAATTTTGAGAGTAGGTTGAGCCATAGCTGCAGCAGCAGTGGGAGCAGCTGCTCAGCAGTTGAAGTTTCGAGCTCGCAATCGGAATTTCTCATGGTTCATTGAGTTTCCAGGAGAATTTTTTTGAATTTGAGCCGCAGAATCAGAGCAATATGGTCGTTCGGAATCACAATCATCGTTTTCTAGCTCCTGCTCCTCATCGATGAATGATAACAAATTCTCCAACTTCGAATCTCACCCCCAAATTGTTGACCTAACTCCACCGAGAACACAAAATTCAAATGCTTGTAAAGAGAGAAAGCCTTCATTGAAGGTTGATTATCCTCAGCGGTGAAGAAAATTGAATGGATCGACTTCGGCAGCTCCTCGATGACGGTGCAACCGCCGGTGCGAGCGGCGGAGGCGGAGAAAAGGCGGTACAGAGGAGTCCGACAGCGACCGTGGGGAAGTACGCGGCGGAGATCCGAGACCCGAAACGGCGGGTAGGTTTGGCTAGGGACGTTCGACACCGCAATCGAAGCGGCTAAAGCCTACGATCGAGCGGCTTTCAGAATGCGGGGAGCAAAGCGATTCTCAACTTTCCATTACAAGTTTCCACGTACAAACTTGAACAGGCACACGCCGCCGAGGACGGTGGCCGGAAGCGCCGGAGAGACGCGAGGGAGGAAGAGACGACGTCGACGGCTGTAGTAAAGAAAGAGAAATCGGAGGAACGGCCTTTAACGCCGTCAAGGCTGGAATACCATCTCGGACTGGGACTGGGATCAGAGTGTTAACGAATGTTTAACCTGCCGCCTTATCGCCGTTTCTCCTCACCCTGCTTTGGGTTCCGCAACTCGCAGTAATCTAACGTTGTACAAATTTTGTATTTCAACAACTTTTATGAATATTTCAAAAAAAAAAAACTTTCATGAATTACAAAATAAGACAAAATATTCCCTAAATTTCAAGTATCAGTCCACTTTTTTTTCTTTTCTCATATTCGTTTTTAATCAGTTTAACATAAGATTTAAATTAGGCCTTGTCTGCTAAAATATTCGCCTATCAATCAATTTTGACTTATTTGATTACTATTAATTATTTGACTTGGTTAAAAAATCAATTTCAAAATGTTAAAAATTCAGAAAGCTGCTCAAAGCCGATTTTTTCAATTAGCTTTTTGAGAAAAGAAATTATACCAAACAACTAACAGCTAACAATTAATTTACCAAACATATTCCTACAATCAGCTAATGTTATCAACTAGTTATACATCTAATTAACCCAATCAGCTAACAGCCATTTACCAAACATGGCCTAAGTAAAAAAAAAAAGTGAGTCTCATGTGAGACCGTCTCACAGATCCTTATCTAATAATTGTTCCGACATAAAAATTAAGAATTATTATATCTAAAAACTTTGTATTTATTTTTACTAGTAATTGTCTCGTGCGATGCACGGACATTATTAATTTAACAAATTTGTCAATTAAATTTTTGAAATCCTCTAAAATTAGCAAAGAAAATAGTGGTTGTGGAAATAGAAAAACGTCCTTGAGTTCTTCAGCTCAGAATTAGTTTTATTAAAAATGTAACTATAATTATACAATGTAATATTTAATATTTTAAAAGTTTAATTATGTTATTATTATGTCGATTTAAAGTTACTTGTTACTTTATTATTGAATTTGAAATAACTACTTAATTATAACTAACTAACGTATTTAAATAAAATTTGTAAATAAAATAACAGGCAATATTTGTCGAAAATATCAACAAAAAACTTATTCATTTGAAAAAAGATTATTTATGTAAGAAATATGTTATTTTATATCTAATTTCTCCTTTTATATTATGTGGAGTCAAATTAATTATAATTGAGGTTAAATGAATATATATGTATATATATATATACAAATTATATTAAATATAAAACTTTACTAATAAATTTGAACCACATAAACTTTTTTTCCTTCACTTTGCTTTATATAATATAGAGAGATAGATAGAGATATAATAAAAATTCATAAAATATAAATACACATAATAACTTCAAAAAAAATATGTATAAATACATCTACCCACAGAATTAATGCATCATACTTGTTAATCTTGTTTCTATCAATGCATTAACACTTTGGGGAAAAATTTTATGGCCATCATTTTCTTTTTAACTAATATATTATATATATAATAATATAGTATATATATATTATATATATTATATATATAGTATATATAGGTATATATTATATATATATATGTTAAAGTCAAAATTTCAAATGTCTTTAAATGAATTATGTGTTCACAAATGTCACGGGTAGACCAGTCGACTAAAGTCACCACCCAACAAAAGGGTGAGAGTTAACTCAACCAATATCTTGAATTAAGTCTCCCT
>VALG01001224.1:0-12212 GCA_009835305.1 Ipomoea purpurea
TGCTCTTAGGCACAAACCTTCATCAAAGAGACAAAACACACTGAATCAATAAATGATATTCTATACAATATATTTGAAGTCAGATGATAAGTTAAAGTCCATTATTTGCTTGGTTAAGTACCACATGCTATTGCATTTAAATTTTACATCCAACTTAGAGTGATAATCCTTTGAATGGGAATCATACTTTAATAAGTATATTAATATGCAAAAATCGCAGAGCATGCTACGTCACCCTTAATATATAAATTATATATTTCTCGTATCCATAATATTTTTAATACCATTTAAGTGGTATCGGTTTTTCTCAAAATTACAATTATTGTGCAAGCGAATGAAGGACAGAAAAACGCATTGCAACAATTGTACAAAGAGATACATCTGAATGAATCTCTAAAACGGTTTATAAATGTACACATTAAGCCTTAAAGTTAGAGATCTCTTAATTTATGCATGAATGCTTACCCATAAACTATTTACATTTTTATTACCAGACTTCTATTATAAGTTCTTAACATATTAGTATCAAATTTCTTTTCTAATCTGGAGAATCTCCATTACGGTCAATTATTATTGTAGTGACTACGTCTGTCACTTCCCACTTCATGCAACAACATATACCCTAGACTAGTCCGAACTATGTTTTGTTCATCCCCGACAAACATAATTTTTTCCAAACATATTACTTTAAATTTAGTACTAAATGATAAACCAATTCCGGTCTGACAAGTACAGCAATCTCGATAAATTTTTTGTAGACATACATTGCAATCATGACACACCGATGAAACACAACTTCCCAAATTATATACCTTCAATGTCTTCATTTTAACATGATCCCTTGATAACATAACGTAGGATCTTTACCTTATACCTAATTTTGATGATATTTAATAAAATACTCTCCACACAACCATGTACATTTAAAGCTTATATGCTTAACCTAAATTGTTAACAAGGTTGTATTCAAATTATTATGATAAACAACTAGAAGACCTACCCCTATTAATCACTGAAGAATTTTATTAAATTTGCTATGTGGTACACTCACAATACAGGAGTTAGGTAATTTTTTGTTCTATATAATAATTCCTGTAATTATTGTGGGTCCTCACACTCACAGTATTTTCATAAAATAACCATTCATGCCACTAATCCAATGTGTTCTAAAATAAGTTTGACTTATGAAATTCCTTTATGCAATGTATTACGAAGTATATCTAAATGTGCTAATATAATACTGTAGTTGATGGATTAAATAGTGCTATAAAATGAATCTATATTTGTTTGTTAACTAGCATACACATAGACGATTTTTGGAGAGAGATGCTATATTATAGTAGTGGTATTTAATTGTTTTCATTGAGACATTGAATGATAAACAATACCAAAAAACATTTAGGTGGATAGATGTTAGAATTAAACTTATCAATCTTTAGTTTTTTCTTATCAGTCTAATACACAAAATGATTACCCATCTGATTAAAACATAGCTTCTTTACAACATAATCCATTAATAGAGCAATAGAAAGCAATAAATAAATTATTGTATATTGGCATGACCTTGCATTAAAGAATTTATTGCGAAATGGTAACTACACATATGTGAGAAGATTATATACCATTCCCCACCTTATAGTAAAATCGTTGCTACATACTTCCCAATCCCATATCAATTATTTGTTCCCTAATTAAAGTACCAGTCTATTAATAATGAAGTATGGATTATAATTTCTCTCTTATGTGTAACCTTATGAGAATTTGTATATTGGATATGCCCATTGATATATACAAAGAATATACAAAGATTCATCTTACTTTTCAAAGACAATTTAGAAATCATTTATCTAAAGAATACATCTATTTTTAATTATTTTATGAGAACCTGAGAATACATCCCATCTATAAAGTATATTTACTCCAAACTACATATCAATAGTAACTTTACTACTTAAATTGTTCATATGGTTCCAGATAAAACCGAGTAATGATATTCGTGGAGTTCTAAAATTTAATGTTACAAAAATGAACTATGTCTAGAAATTATCTCCTACTGGGAAGTGACTGAATACATGTTTGCCTATACATGCATTATAACCTCTATATTTTATGAAACTTAGTAATATAATAATGTTTATGGTAAATACTTAGAGTCCTTATCTCAATAACTCTAAGTAAATTAATATTTGTAGATAGAAAATTCTCCATCATCTATATGGGTGGTGGCATGCATATTGGACAAATCAGAGGGTCGTTGCCAGTGACATCCTGTTGGGCCATAAAGGTTTGTTGAAGATATCTATTAAATCTAATTCTGAAGGAGATCCTTCCTTCCTATGATTCTCATTATGAGGATCGTCATCTGTTTTCGATATTACAGTCAAAAGGCACAAGTGGACAACGAATCTAGTCGGATTTGATCATTAAGGTTACATAAAACGCTCATGCTCTGTGTAGCTAAAGTGTTTACTCAATATAGATCTCTCACTGAATATAGATTATATTTTATTAGTATTGAAATCGAAATTTATATCAAATAATGTTGAAGTAGAAACAATACATTAAACCGCTTAAAAACAATTTGTCCTTGGATCAGGAGCTTAACAGTTTATTGTTTTATGATATCAATATAGATATAATATTGACTAAACACCTTATATATGAAGAAAAACTTAGACGAGATCTAATACGTCCAATTTTATCCTTTTAATTCTCATGTGGGTCATTAAGTTCTAATACGTAAATAAATGTACGCTATAATTGATGTTCATGCATATAATATAAACGCTTCAATGGTTAATGCATATTGTAAATTTTGGCATTATATTCAAATTACACAATATAGTTAAATTAAAATTAAATATTGATTTTATTAATTCATTATCATCACTTTTTGATAAAAACCACTAACTACATTCGATACATAATTGCCTGTGGCTAATTATGACCGTCCAGAGTTTAGTAATCTTTCATAACCACCGTATTTAATTCTCATAAACTATAATAAATTTATATTGTGAACCGAAATTAGCGTTGTCCAAGTCTACAAATTCCATCATATTATACAACAATAACCACAAACGGATAAAATGATATTCTACCCTGGAAACTTATATTGTTGTACGCGAATAATAATCTTCGCATAATAAATATTATTAATTTTTATAACGTAGATTTACAAATTATTTGTACTGTCTCGCGAAACCGGTTCTTTAAATGACCAGCAAATTTATAATATAACCATATTTTAGTTGTTTTCATTAATTTAGTCACTCACACATAAGAGCATGTGAATAATATTAATTATGGCTATTTAAACTAGCTATCTATATGATCTTTGCCTGACAATACTTTTGCCATTATAATGTTAATATAAATTAACTATAAATAATCATTAGTGTAATTGGGGTCTTAGAATATGTGGTATGTAGCAAGTTTGCGACTTTTTAATCCTCAAATATCAACAGAGATTTATAGAAAAACTCTAAAAATACTATTTCAAGTAAATTAAATGAACTTTTTCTTTTGCGGATTATTCTTGTTAATATTTTACGTCAAATAAAAAATATCTACATTTAACAAATAATACATTACTGAAATTATTTTCGTCTAAACAGTGTATTATTTTATGAACCATGTTAAGTTTCTTATGTGACCCAGATATCAATTTATGGTACTCAAAGAAAGGTGGTTAGTATGAACTAAGTATTCTCACGAAAAACACAAGATATGATAATCATTTAATAGTGTAGAGTCTCAATTTTAAGTCGATGAAACTTCAGTGGCTTCATTATTGGTGATGTCACCATACTCTTATAGGTTGTGCGCTCTATGTCACCATTTCGATCACATTAAAACTAGATATTAATAAGTTTGATTTATCAGTCTCATCTAGGCCTTGTGAGAATTTTAATTTCAGTGACACATTATCCTTTTGTTTGATATGTTTGAATTTGTTAATTTAGTTATTTCTCATGAAATTTGTCTTCTCATGGCATTTCAATACTAATTATTTTGCCCATGGGCCCAATGGTATACAGTATCTACAGTAATAAGGTCGGTAAAAGAAATCCTAGTAAATAACTTGCATGATACTGAGTTAATTATCATCCATTAGCAAAAATGTTGGACTATACGTGCATTTTTCACTGGTCTATTTGATGGTACTACAATGCTGGGTATAACGGTAAGTTTCGATATATTTAATTGAACGGTACTTTAAATATGCTTTTAACTTTCTAGACACATAATCCCCTCAATAATGTAAATCTGCCTATTAAAAGTTTCAATTTATTTTGGAATAATGTGAGTTACTTATGTTAAAAGTATTATTGCATAAGTTCCATACTTGCTATAAATAGAAACTTTGTATATCCAATTAATTTCATTGCACCCATAATATAATAAATGATTGCATTTTAAGCATATTAATAAGACCAATGCATTTTAATAATATTGTAGTTCATATTTTAAGACAATCAGCGTCAATTAATTTTGAGGATATAATTAAGCTAATAGAAAATTTAGTGCTACAAAATTAATCAATATATAATAAAACGTCTATCACTATAATGTCTCTCTAAGATAATTGCATACATCTTTAGTTAATATGCATTATATGAGCCATGTAAGATTGAGATAATGCTATTACAATATTTTTAGATCCCGTAACTTACTAATATTCAACACCAATGAGTCCAAACCAAAAGTATATCTCTCTATCTTTTTGAATAAATAATGTATGAATATATATCTTAGAAATTTTTAACCTGTAAGCCCATTCTAAAATGTTTTAAGCATATATCAATTTCATGAGAAATAACTAAATTTACCATATATTCAAACAATTCAAACCAAAAGGATATGTTGTCATCTTAAATTAATATCTCACAAAACTCTAATTGCATAATCAAAACTTAATATTATGCACTTAATGTATCGAAATGCATAAAAAATCTTAAAGAGTTATGAACCAACTATATATATATATAATTTGACACCAAATATCTTTTATCATACTTAACCAATATGGCAATAAGAACTAAATTCATAATATTATATATATCTAAAGGAATTATGGAATTAATGGCAAAAATCAATTCAGAATAATTATGTTTTTCCAAAATTACAAAAATTGATTCAAAATCACTCTCCATAACCCTATATAAATATTATTTATTTTAATGCAAAATTCAAATAACTATATATTAGGAAGCAATAAATACCATAATATATATTTAAAGTATCACGACGAGTTTAATAGCTTATAATCTGGAGAGACTGAAAACCCTATATTGAATTCCTGGTGATAAACATGATCCGTTTATACAGATAAACCCGTCTTAACTATGTTTATAACCGATACCCCATAAATACCCAGTTATTATTCGGATAACATATTTAAAAAGTCATATAATAATAAATTTGAAGTCCCGAAATAAGTAAATAATGCGGTCCAGAGAGAGAGAGTGTAGTCATAAACATAAGAAAGCCCTTTATTTGTACACATAAAGTTTTTTAAATTTGGCGACACAGTTTAAGATGCACATTATCTGATATGACCACCTCTTTGAGCCACTAGATCTCACATATTATAATATAATATGATTAGTCTACTAACAATTATATTATTAATTATTGAGAAATTTGGATTCTATACAGTATAGCAGACATTATACTCTAAACACTTTCTTGGAGTAAATCACTATTTAATACATTAATTAATTCCCAAATCCCACACATCATGAGAGTAATTGGTAATGCACTTTTTAATGTTTGCCATTTATTTCTGAAAATGCCATAAAATTTCAAGTAATATTCTATCTATCATAGATTTCTAATACAATAGTATTTACAGTTAAACATGAAACAGTTAGCCAAGCATTAAATGCATCTTTAATCTATATTTTAATGAAAATTCATACATATAGAAGTTATAATCTAATATCGCTAGTACTTATAATTTGAAGCAAACTCACAGCATTCATTAATCTCCTCCACCCCCCACTCGCCCACACCACACGCAACAATCACACACACCTCATACACGGTGCGTCAGGCCTAACACAACTAGCATACGATGCATAGCGTTACCAATGGTACAAGTTTATAAAATCTACCAATTGGAATAAGTGGAAAAGGGTATCTTAATATGACTCAACTATTAATGTATCTTAATAAATATTAATTATGGTTTTGTTCGAATAGTAAGATGCACAACAGCGGTAAATTCCCTGTTCAAATTCGTGTTATCCAAATATAATATAACATATTACCATGAATATAATAATTATTAAATGCGAAGTAATAAATGAGATTTAGCTCAATAAAACTTAATTAATCAGTTAATATTTTGAAACCACTACCTATAATTGTAACTAAAGACATACAAAATCACTGTATCAAGTGTGGAGTTTTACAAATTTGAAACTCAAGACATCAATTAAATTACCACAGAAATTAATGTGGAAATCCATTAGCCCACACAGATAATTATCTCGTTATAATTTTGTATGATACTTAGGGAGACTGAAGTTAAGGTAATAACCAAATATTTAACCTATCTAATAGATGAATCAAACTGGACTACAAAGAGTACATAATTTACCAAGCTACCCACCAGGCAATTATGTATGCGTATATGTGCTCTATGAAATTATATAGACGTTAAATAGCATTTATATGAGCCTCCCATGAATAGAGCGAGATGATTATAAATATAATTTAATCAGTAATTTACATTCATTTAACGATTATATTTAAATAATATCCAATTCTTTATCCGGTCAAAATAACAAGTAAGAATAACTCTCTTAAATTGGAAATATTTCTAGTCTTATAAACATTTCCTAATTATCACACCATGAAGATTATAATGAAAAAGCGAGCGTATATACTTCAACTTCAAGCACTTATGCACAAGTATATAATCTCTCAACATTGGCCACTATGTAGAATTATGATAAACATTGGAATCTTGGAATTAAGATGGTCTTAAATACTTTAAGCTCCGAACACACACAGCGCATATATATGTTTTAAATGTCTCATACCAATCGATAAAATTCATAATCATTCTCGAAAAATTATTGTGTGTCATCATAAAATTTATAGTAATAAATTAAAACTTTAACAAGTATATGGACACCTAATGATTAGTATAAACATTGAGGCCACAGATGCATTTTAATTATGTACACTATTAAGTACTAATCAAATGGGGGACAGTCTGGCTCTTCTATAAGCTATAAATAGAAAATCGTACTGATAGAATAGGTCCCATAAGAATGCTATGATTCAAAATAGTTTGCTTAATTTCGATATAGTCCACGTAGGAGACATATTATAAAAACTTTAGGCCCAAACAAGGCCAAGTTTGATGTCAAATTGAGTCAAAACCATCCACCGAGCAAACCTAAAACAGAGTTCTGTGAGTATAATTATTGTTAGGTCCAAATTATATATCCCTTATAAAAGATATAGACGTCTAATAATGATTCCACAAATAACAATTAATGAATGATTACTATAAGTAATGTATCAATGAGTTTGCATTAGTGCAGAACACATGTATATCAGTGCTAAATTCCACTCCTCACCCCCACAAATTATTAAGACAATCTATTATATAATATGATACACACGAATTTACAAACTTCGAATTTATTTGAATATCGGAACTATAACATGCGATTAAGACATGCTTGATTTGCATATTTATTACGTGATTTATGAATTACCCATTTACATAACTTCTTATGGTAATATTCATTAATAATACTTAAAATAAAATTCTTTGTTGAAGCACAACTATAAAGTCACAACTCTTGTTTATAGAAATAGATAGTATCGTTTGTTTTTTAGTATGTCCAATAATGGCTAATATTAAGATTAAAAATTCAAGGGGAAATATTATCTTTCAAATTATTTAGATGGACTTTCAACAATTCAAAGATTACTTTCTCTCAGACACAACAACAACGGACACAAAGACAGTAAGAATTTTCGTGATGTAAATTTATTATTTAATATCTTTGATGGCATTTGTTTATTTTTGGTAAAAATATATAGCCTTAATGAGGAAAGTTATGCAATTTATTTTAAGATATATTTATTGGAATTAGTTCATTTTATAATAAATATTTATTGCTGAAAGATATGTTATATAATCAGATAGAGGTCCGAGCGATGAAGCGTACATCTGTATGAATAAAAGTTCAAATATGATAAATGTAATTATGCTTCTTCACCTAAAACGTATTATTTTGAATTCTATAATTCATTATAATTAGCATGTGCATTTATAGATTGGATTAAGCCAATAACAATTTACCATAAGTCTCGATAGTATTGTTTGTCATATATTAAACAATATTTTCATCAAAATATTTCACCAACAGAATTTTTTTGATCCTTAGGTCAATTCTTTGATATATGTGTATCATGACTACTATCTATAACAGCCTATGATAGTTTCTACATCTCTATTACATATTGTGAGCATCATGTGTGATATATTAATATGTTATGCAATCCGGGACTAATTAGAATCCTAATAATATTATGAACAATGCTATGTCGACAGACGCGTAATTTTATTTCGAGTCATTAAAGTATAAACATAAAAAGCCATTTTTAACCCCTTTGTGGATACTGTGATATTTTAATAATTATAATAAATACTCTCTTATATACATGTTTATTAAGATTTTAATTATTACTAACCTACCATATTTGTGGTATTAATCGTTGGTAATAATATTAAGTTTGGGTCTATTCAGTACTTAGACCTTTTCATTCATGTTATAATTCACTTGGTCATTGAGGTTTATGTGCCTAATTTTTGAGTGATTAAGTGCTATAAATTATTGTCTAGGCCTGTTTAGAGACATTAAGGGTTTAATTGTTATTTTGCCATTAAGAACTATAACTTTGTTTAAGTTGATAAATTTTTATCTAGTTTTTCAGGCCTTAATGATATTAAGTCTTTAATTTTCATGCAAAAGCAATATAGTTGGTAATATTGTCTGTTAATGGTAATTTGGTTATTACCTTAACTTCAGTCTCCTAAGTATCATAATAGTCATGGTTAATTATTATGTGGTAAATGGATTTGTAATTTGGAATCCCTTGATTCAGTTTTTCATTTATTAGGTTAATTTGGATTATTAATTCTGTTATAAGTTTATACTAATCTCATTTATTACCTTCCATAATAATTATTATTTCATGGTAATACTGTTATATTTGGTACATTGACATGATTACCATTCATTTACATGGACTATTATATTAATGTTTGGTAATTAGTATACCAATAAATTTTAAATGTACATTGGGACGCTGCAATCGAGGCTAGTGACACCGACAGTGAAGTTGGGAGAATTCTGAGCTTTTCTTCTCTTGTGGATCGTCATCGTTGTTAGCGCAATGGACAGATCGGTTTGCATCATTAAGGTTAGTCCATTAAATCTTTTATTGATTAATTATTGATAATTAATGCTACATACAGTTAACCGCTAATTTGGACTAGTCGCATGTTTTATATTTAGAAAAATGGAAACATTAAAAGTGCATTACCATACTTTAGTTTGTCATTACTAATGTTAATAGTGATTATAATGTTACTTATTGCTATTAATAATTAATTATGATGACATTAATATTGTTATGGTATTCAGATATGCATCTTAAACTGTTTCCAAATAAATTTATGTGACAATACTCCAGTTCAGAAAAATAATTTTCTGAACATTAATATTTTTCGGACTTCAAATTTTATTAAGTTTTCAAAATTTTATCCGAAAACGTTTATAAATGTTAGCGGTTTTAACCATTGTTTTTCAATATTTAGTCTCCTACATAATGTGATAAATATTATTATGGCTATTTATTGCTATTTTGGTTATTTGCAATTTGCCATTAATAATAATAATATTATTAATTGGGTTATGGAGAGTGATTTTGAATCAATTTAGTAATTTTGGAAAAACAATATTTCTTGGCATTGATTTTTGCCATTAATTCCATAATTCATTTAGTTCTTTGAATTATGATTTAGTTCTTATTGCCCATATTTTTTAAGTATGAAAAATGAATATTTGGTTCAATTCATATTCTTTAGTTGGTTCATACTCTTTAGATTGTTTTAATGCATTCGATCACATTAAGTGCATAATATTAAGTTTGATTATGCAATTAGAGTTTGGTGAGATTTTAATTTACAGATGACAACATATCCTTTTGGTTTGATATTGTTTGAATTTGTAAATTTAGTTATTTTCTCATTGAATTGAATCTTTATGCATTAAAACATTTTGCCATGGGCTTACAGTTTAAAATTCTAAAGTATATATTCAGTACATTATTATTCAAAATGTTGGGTCTCTTTTGTTTGGACTCATTGGTGTTTGAATATTAAGTTTATACTTAAAAATCTCATATGTAAATTGCTTTAAGTTATGCAATTTATTTGGATATGGAGTTTAATTTAATTTTGTGCATATTTGTCCATTGCATAATATCTTGTTTTAAATTATGCCAATTTATTATGCCTTTAGCAAATGCAATTTTGGGATGAAATTATATTAGTCCTATTTAAGTTGGACTTATGCATAAACTTTATTGCGGTAGTGCCTGAGTTAAGCCGTTTAGTCTTAATTTAGTTCACCATTTAAGCTTTAATCATAGGTGAACCCTACAGTTTTCTGGTGTATACCATACAGTTTACTGGTTATACCCAAACAGTTATACATTAAATATATATGAATCGGGGAGACATACAAGTTTAATGGCCATGCTTAAGGACATCTTGAGCCACTAGTCTCCTTAAATTGATACTCTAATTTATGGAATTGGTTTTCAGTAGACTTAGTCTCTAAACACCTTTCCCTTGGAGTAATATTAGATTTTCCCATCACAATCTGGTATAATTGTTGCCAAAATTTCAAGTATTTCTTGTCCAAATGTATTTTATTTCAGTTATTAAAGAATAGCCAAAAGCAATCTTTAATTTACTGAAATGTCTTGAGTTTTTCAATCTTGGTTAATTAAGGAAATGCTACAGCATATTCAGCTACCTAAAGATTATTAATTTTAATCACATAAAAGTTACCAAGGATTATGATAGTTGATTGATCTTATAATTTTAATTTGGTTTTGGAGTAGCCACAAGCATCCTTAATCTGTTAAAATTAATTAAGCGGTTTATTTTGATCACATAAAGTTTTAGACATATCGTTTGTGGTTAATTGTATGTAATATGATGGAAATTTAGCCCACACAATTTCGTTATATTTGTTAATTAATCAGGATGAAATACTGGACTACGGTCATAATTAGCCCACAGGCAATTATGTATCGGATGTAGTTTAGTAGTTTTATCAGTGATGATAGAAATAAATCAATTTATTACTTTTATGGTTATTTGTAAATAATTTCCAATTCTATCATGAAGGTTAATTTTATGATGAAAATTTTAGTCATATTTCTAATTTGCCACAGGGATTAAGAAAAGGAAATGATCATCTTAAGTTTTTTATCATAATGAATAGTAATGGAATCTTATTGACTAAAACTTTAGCCTACAGGCAAGTTTTATGTCATTTTGATTCTTCAACTCCATTTTGATAATTGTTTCCATCATAAATAATTTCAGTTGGAAACTTAATGAGTAAAAACTTTTAGCCCACAGGCAAGTTTTTATGTTCACTAAAAAAATTCGTCTGGCTCCTTTTAAAAGTAATTTGTGAAAATATTTATCATAAGGGTTTTTTCTTTAATTTGGATTTTAAAGAATAAAACTTTACCCAAAAGGCCAAGTTTTTATGTTCCAAATAAATCCACCCCCATAGAATGATAATTTTAAATCACAAATTCTTAGAAGTTTTAAAATTCAGTTCAATTATAAATTCCTAAAAGTTCAATGGTTTCCCATTGGCAAAACATGTATTCATCAACTCCAAAATTTAGCAACTTTTTATTATGATCCACGAATTCCCTTAAACTCGTTTTTCCCGGACCTAAACTGTTAGTAAGTTACGTGAAATTTGACATACATTTTTGGATTCCATTAATAATAAAAGTAAATCTTTTGAGCCCAAAATTCCCCTAAACTTGGTTTTTGAAAGATGTAATTTGTTTTTTTTTTTAAGTATGTTCCAAACTATGGTGGGGGAAATATATCTTTCATTAATTTTAGATTGACTTTTAAT
>VALG01001226.1:0-16025 GCA_009835305.1 Ipomoea purpurea
TAGTCGTATTATATATCTAGGGGTCTTATTAAGGGTCTAATCCTTTTTGGATTAGGGTTTGGTTTAGGATGGGGGCCCACGGACTATGGTGGGCTTTTTCCCAAATTAATTATTATGATTTATTCTTATACTCCTTGGGTCATCTTTTAATTAATTAATTGGTCTTAGGGGTCGTAACACAGGGTGTTACAGCAGGGGGTGACCTGAAGCTTGGTTTACAGACCCCAAGTTCTTTTTCTTGGGTCAACCAGGGGAAACCATTGTTCTTGTTAGCACCTTTTCCGAAAGGTCCGCACCCTCTCGCTAACGCCTACAGTAATACACTTAACTTCCTCGGTATGTGCCCTCTAACTAAATTCGCCTCGCCACTCCTCCACCTCCTCACAACGCTCGGGTCGACCTCATCCCTCGCCTCATCGGGGCTGTCGGCCAAGGTTGTGCAGCGCCACTCCCCTTCCTTGAGGAGTCCAAAGCTTAAGCCGGCCTTGCCCGGAGCATACGGAGCTCCGCCCCTCAGGGGGCGACCCCCAAACAGAATTAGGCTGTGCACCACGGAGGTGGATGTAACGGGCGCCTCAAATCTGAGTAGATGGAACTCTTCCATCCAGCGAGTGGTGCCCAAAGGATTGTCTTCCTGCTCAGAGAATGCTGGAGCTCGACTTAAGCGGCCCTTGCCGCACCGCTTATCATCGAGGCCTTGCTACGGCAGTCGCCTAGTCGAGTAAGTGTTTGCTTATATTCGGGACCTTTTCTTTTTACTCTCCTTCTTATTCTCCCGCATCTTTACAGTTTGGTATGCAGGACTCTTACGCTCCAAAAAAAACCGCGAACTGTGGCAATCGGTCATGGGCTTTCAGGAATGACAGCGGGCCTTGACCTCCAAGCTGCCCACCAGACGGAGGAGCTTTTCGGGGAAGAACAGGCCGAAGCAGCCTTAAGATGGTGGATGCACAACGTCGAGCTACTGAGGTGACCCGGCAGTGGGAGGACGAGAGGCGATAAAGGCGGCCACGACGCCGTGACCTCCGTCGAAGACTACAAGAAGTCAGGCGGCCTCGAGGCGGACGTGCATCGGCGGGGTGGAAGCCCGGAGCAAGGAGGGTGGCCAAGGCTATGGAGGCTGGCGAACTCCGCGAGGGTGACGATCCTCCTGCGACATTGGGCAAGAGGCGGGACTACCGTCTGGCTTCCGCGATTCGCAGACAGAAGATCATTATGACCACTCTGCGGCCCGCAGATTCCTCGTTCACCCACGGAGAGCTGGTCTCAAGCGGTGCATGGACGCGGAAGGGCCAGCTGCACCTTACCGTTCGCCGGACCTCTCCTGCGGCGACGCCTCCAGTACTAACCAGTCCTCTCCTCAGGCGGAGGGACCCTTCTTCTGTCGTCCCGCTGCGACAACGGCAGTGGCGCCAAGTGTGAAAGGGGTCCCGTCGACACCCCCTCAGTATAGCCTAAGGTCTTTTTAGAATAGACCTTCTTTTGTAAGGGCTGCCTCCTTATCGTCTTATTTAATGAAAAGTGTTTTCTTTTTTTCCTCTTTTCTTGCAATTTTTAATATTTCGCTCTCTTCTACGGCCTTCGAACACCAGCTAACCTTCAGTTCTTTCGTCGCCGAGTCCCTCAGTCGAGGCGACCCTTTGCGAGTACCTTATCAGGAATGCACTAACGGTTTTGGACTTTCGCCCCCCCTGGATTTCTCCCGCGAGTCCCTCAGTCGAGGGACTCCTTCCTACTTTTTCTGGAAACGACTAGTTTGGACCCTTGTTTCCCAGCTTTCTCCGCGAAGTTCCCTCCAGTCGAGCGACTCCTTCCTTCTTTTTCTTGAAACGACTAAGGGTTTGGACCCTTGTTTCCTAGCTTTCTCTCGCCGAGTCCCTCAAGTCGAGCACTTAGCTTTTTCTGTTCTCAGAAACGTTTCCAGGGTCGGTTGCCCTGCTTTCATATATATACTGCGCCGAGTCCACTCAGTCGAGGCGACTCCTTTGGCTTTCACGGAAACGACTAAGGGTCTGGGCCTTTTTCCTTAAAACTCTTTTTATTGTTTGTCTTCCTGCTATCAGACTTTTGAGAAGACACAGCTCCATGCTAGGCTGTCTGGCAGGCTGTTTGGAACAATCTCTACTTGTCTTCTTGTTGGATTACCATGGCAAATGCTCCCCAACATCTGGAAGGAGCTTCATTACGATCTGCCTCTTGTGTTGGTGAAACTCTCATTTAATCCAAATAGAAAAGCTTGTCAACTATTACTTTCTACATGTGTTCTAATCACTTCATAAATGTCAGTTCCACATTTACATTATAGGAGTACATTCACAAGAGAATGGGAATAGGTATGAACCACAGGCTAGTTCATCCATAAAACTTCAATTGGATGAAGATTCATTAATAAGATGAATTACTTGGCCCTTTTTGGTAATTTCAAACTGAATCTCAACTATCTGGTAACGATACCTACTGGTATAAAACGCTCTTCAAATCTTTCCTATAACTCCCTCAGCCAATGATTGATCCATTAAATACCTTGTGCACATGGTTGGGGATACAGCTCGGAGGATCCATGACAGCCACCATGTGTTGCATTGATCCCTAATAGAAGTATTTAGGGATCATTTACACAGAATCGCAATGTTTCATTCACCAACGCTAATTTTTTCTAGATTTCCAGGCCATTTCATAGCCCTGCCCAATGCTATGATAGTTAGAATGCCTTTTAGGTGTATAACACCAATGAGTGACAGGGATCCTGGGATGCAAGCTGAGGGGGATTCGCTCGATCGTCTTGGATCGGGCAAGGCCATTGGAGTTGCATAGTCCGGAGCAGGATTGGAGCATTTGCGGATGGAACCAAGCCATGTTTTGTTGTTTACAAGCTTGATCGCCAAGCGTTGCTTAAAGCTTTTGATACCATGTTGATAAACATGGAGATGCAAAGAAATGGAAGTCTGAACACAAAGAGATGTAGAGAAAAAGGGAAAAATTATTGAAAGAGCATTGCAGTTACTTTGGTTAATACAGAGCAAAGAGAAGATATAATAAAGGAGGGAAAAGTGGTTAAGAGTCTAACTAACTAACAAAAGCTAATCTTTTTAACTTAACATAGTTAACAAAGCTTGGTTAGACTCATCATTGGCTTCTTGAGCTTGTAATCAGTCAACAAGCAGGCAAATGGCCACGAAACATCAGCCCTCACTCGCAGCCACCAAAAACGGCATCGACTCTCTACTATGGACAACCTCAACAGTGGCTTGAACAAGAGAGACATTGGGGGTATGGAAAGCTGGTCACAACAGTTGGACCAACATCTAGAACCACTCCCGAGACCACCTCCACAGTCCCCCATTTGCTCACCTCATCTGCTCGCCGGAGCGTTGTGATCGACTGGGCATAACTCCCAGAAATTCCGGATGTCTCCAGATCAACAATCGCAGTAGCCGACGGGTGGTCCGCACATCCCCAACACCAGACAAACCTTCAAGAACCCTCCATTGCATTCGGTAGGGATAACTAGGCAACGCCTCCATTGACGATGGGGCGATCAGAATTCTCCGAGGAACTACGTACTGAAGACTCATGATCAACAATCCGATCTTTACGACGACTCAAGCCTTCCCAACACCAGCCAACCCTCGAAGGCCTTCCAACCAACCTCAAAGTGATGGTCATAGATCTAGGGAAATGGAGGTAGTCGGGTTCTACTTAGCTTATTTGGTTGAAGGCAAAGCGGGAAGGATATAAATTACGAACTCTGTCCTTGGGTTTCACGGCAATTGACGTCACAAGTAACAAATGACTTAAAATTTGGTTGAAATTTCCAAAGTCAAGGACTTAATTGGTTGAATCAAAAAGTCGAGGACCAATTTGTGAATTTAGCTATAGTCGAGGGACCATTTTGGGTATTTACTCAAACGGAAAAGAAAATGATACCTGTTCCATATGACCTTGTGGAACATAATAAACCCTTTCTCCTTCCCGTGGAAGTGTAACAAGTGGTCAGCACAAGCATGCCAGAGTTCCTTGTACAAAGGATCATGTGAAGAAGCTATAAAAGAAAAGCAATATGGTGATATAGAAGGGTAAATTTAAAGGAATTGAGAATACAAAATAATATATACTTCAGATAAATCCAAGCAGTTATTTCATTCTATCACCATTCCAAATTAAATAATTGAGGTTTTCTAACACTATCACAATGCAGGGCATTTCATAAGATTGATGAGATTATATCAAGTATCACAAACAACACATATAAAGTCATCATTATGTACCAGAAGTAATTACATACCAAATTAACAATGTCTAGACAAAAAGTACAAAAAAAAAATAAAATAATCAAGAGTAAGTATGGCCTTGTGACTTTGCAATCAATGATAATATAGGAATGGACAACAAACAGATGAGTAAGAGACAAAATAAGGAACTGCTAGATCTACTAAACAGCAGTGCCTTGAGACATAAGTAAATGCAAAAAAAAAAAAAAAAAAAAAAAAAAAAAATTTTTTTTTTTTTTTTTTTTTTTAATCTATTTTCATGGGAAAATTATGTGACCTGAGGTCACCTAGGCACATAACTTCATTCAAATTGCACAACAAACTATCTGTGAAATTACAAAGAAGAAAGCAACTCAAACCCTGGATTAAGCTCCTTTACTAAACTGATTTGCCACAACGTGAGGCATTATTATCAACTTGAAGTCCCAAATTTTGTGAGATAGTATCTCTCAAACCAATGATGCAATCTTGCTTGTACAAGATGTCAGAGCTATGCAAAACAAGACAAAGCATTATATAGATCTGATGAACGCAAACAAAAGTAAAAAAATAATCAGCATTTTAATGAAAAAAACTAGTTAAATTAAGAAAACATAGCATCTTAATTCTTAAACCCCTATTGGATCGTTTACAATGCCCTATTTACTTCTGAATTTGCTGCCATAAGAAAGAGCAGCAAAGTTTTAAAAAACCACAAGTCTTTAACAGCTTTAGCAGACCTTTTCATTATCCCACAAACCTCAATCTCCCACCCTACTATCAAAATATATGTATTAGGAAAATCCAATAAAACTCCTTATTACTAGCAGATATGGACCTTGAGCAAGAAATAAAAAACAAAACATGTATGTCTTCTATCAGATCCCTAATTAAAACTCTATAACAAAAAGTACAGAATCGTTTCACAACAAATTTAGACATATGCAGAACCAGAAAATCAGAGATAAGAAGTAGAAGAGTGAAATTAACAATAAAAACACCACAAAATCTTAAGATCAATAGCTAAATTACACCAATTAGACACTTGGTAACAATCAAGATTATTAGAGGAGATAAATCAAGATAGCCAAGTCAGCAAAATCAGTTGAGCTTCACAGTTAGTTTGTTTAGTTTGTTTCTTCAGTTAGCAACTATTAGCTTCATGTATATAGCTTCCATCTTCCTTTTCTTGTAACTCATGATGAATACACAGAAACTAGACATCTTTCTTCCTAATTTTTCCTTTTAAATCTTCACATGGTATCAGAGCCTTGTTGCTCATCAATGGCATGGAATATACCTTCTGTCAATGCCAACAGACACAAACCAGCCCCAACGCAATACCTCATCCGATTGCTGCAAATCCTGCTCTGACTCCAGCTTCCACGATTTCCAGGAACATACCGAATACAAGAAATAGATCAACTTTGATCCAAATGATAACACTAGTCCGTACTATCTGCACATGAATGAAAGTTCGGCATTCGAGTTGGTATCATGCAGCTGGATGGTAGCAACTATCATTGAGTGGGCAAGAGCGATGAAAGTAGCTTTGTCTCGAAGAACAAATTTGGCTTCGTCAATGCTGCTGTCAAGATGCCAAACACAGAAGATCAGAGATTTTTTCTTCTGGGAACGCTGTAATAACATAGTTGTGACTTGGATAATCCGTGCCTTCGCCAAACCATTGCGTGAAGGGTTTGTGGATCGATACTGCCAGAAGGAATCTGGAATGATCTCAAAAAGAGATTCAGCAAGCAAGATGTGTTCAGAATAACTGAGATTCAGGCTGAGATCTACCAAACCAACAAGGAAAACAACAGTGTGAATGATTATTTCACCAGATTGAAGCTGTTGTGGGATGTGTACCTCATACTGAGACCTGCATGCCTGCATTTACACTCAGAAGTGTAAGTGTAGTGAAAATTTCTTAAATCTAGCCAAAACTAACCTTGAGAATGACATGTTGTGTGCCTTCCTCATTGGATTGGATGAGAAGTATACTAGAGCAAGGAATCAAAATTATGTTGATGAAACCCTTTCCAGACGCAGGTGAAGCCTTCTCCATGATTTCTCAGCAGGAAAAGGCAGTTCTCTCAATTGGGTTTAACAACCCTATAAATCAGTTTGCTCATCAAAATGATAATTTGGTTGGGAGTGCAATGCTTGCCAGGGTGATAACACTATCCCAATAATAAATCCAAATTAGTGTGCAGTTATTGTGGCTACACAGGCCACACCATAGAGAAATGTTACAAGAAGCATGGATACCCCTGGATGAAAACCAAGAAGGAAAAATGTGGGATCAGCAATCAGGTCCAAGTCGTATACAGGAAGGCAATTTGACAGTCAATCAAGATGGGTACAAGAAGTATCTTGATTTATTGAATACATGAAAAGGGAAAAAGTTACTCCTCTGGACATTGGATGCACTGGAACAACCCTCAAGCCAACATTATAGCAACAAATTTTGTTCCTAACAATTAAACGAAGGTAATGCTATTCCTAAGATCTTCAATGAAATATAAGAGCATGTGGATTCTTGATAGTGGTGCTACACACCATATGGTGTGTGACAGAAATCTTCTGACTAATCCCACAAAGATAAAATGAAAATATGTGGCCTTACCAAATGGAAACAAGTCTGCAATCACACACTTTGGCTATGTTCATCTGTCTAGTAGGCTTGTGCTGAAAGGGGTCTTATGTGTTTTAGAATTTTGTTATAATCTGATCTCAGTAGGTGAATTGACTAAGACATCAGATTATCATGTGGCAAATTCATTCTAATAAGTGTGTAATACAGGATTCACATCTTGGGAGGATGATTGGTACAGCTGAACTAAGAGATGGCCTATATCACCATGATGTGTCAGCATGCTCAACTTTGAATTGTATTCCTATAGTGAATTTTGTGAATAGCAATATTTGGCATGCTAGATTAGGGCATGCTTCCCATGCAAAAATAATATTCTTACAATCTCTGAATGTAAATATAGATGCTGGAAAAGAGAATGCTTGTGATTGCTGCCATTTGGCTAAACAAAAAAGACTTCTTTTCATTCCTAGTAAATC
The DNA here is from genome assembly GCA_009835305.1 of Ipomoea purpurea. Lineage (NCBI taxonomy): Eukaryota > Viridiplantae > Streptophyta > Magnoliopsida > Solanales > Convolvulaceae > Ipomoea > Ipomoea purpurea. The sequence continues at coordinate 7,326 of VALG01001226.1, forward strand.
TTCTACCACTGATTGCTTTCATTTAGTGCATATGGATATCTAGGGACCATATCATGTTAAACCATTGTCTGGACATTAATATTTCCTTACAATTGTAGATGATTTTAGCAAGGCCACTTAGGTGTACCTTATGAAGGGTAAAGATGAAGTGAGGCAACTGAGTTTGCTGACTTGGCTATCTTGATTTATCTCTCTAATAAAGATCAATAGCTAAAATTGCAATGAAATAGAAAAAAAAAAAGGCTAGGGTTGGAGGAAAATTTGCCTCTTTTCACCGCCAGTGTAGTATTCTTGGGGGGGCATCAGAGTCGTGGCAGGAGGGGCGATTTAAATCGGAGAGAGTTCGTATGCTGCCGATTCGACCGTTGCTGGTGGAGGACTTGGAGGGTTTCTTATAGCGCGAAGACATATTACTCTGTAACTCTAGCTACAGATGCTATTCCGGTGGAGAAGACAGATCTGAGATCTATTTTAAGAAAAAAGCAAAAGAAAAAAATAGAGGAAATTTCAATTTTGGTCATATGACTATAAGGGCTTTGTTAATTTCAGCACCCGACTTTTAAAAGTGTCAATTTAGTACTTGATTATGTAATTTTTATCAATTTTGGTCACTCCGGTTAAATTGTTGGTCAAATTTCGCCGGAAAAACTTAATCCTTCATTTAGTCTATAATTTGAGGGGTAAAATCATGTTTTGAATTATGATAAAATCGTCTTTTTTTCCTATGAAATTTGACCGGGAGTGACCAAAAATTGACAAAAATTACATACTCAAGGTACTAAATTGACACTTTTAAAAGTCGGGTGCTAAAATTAACAAAGGCCCTATAGTCATATGAACAAAAATTGAAATTTTCTCGAAAAAAATATATATAGTTACCTTTGGGCCTTTGAGATAAATCTGAAGGCAGAGCGTCGTTGCCGTCATCGCCAAGCTGCGGCGGAGCTTCCAGAGAGCTTCTGGTTGATGACTTTCTTCACAATGAAACTGTCGCAAGCTTGAGTCATTACCCCGAGGGAGAAGGAAATTCATATTGGATTCTAATTAGGAACGAATTTTGAATTGAGGCAAAAGAAGTAATAACTCTTTTCAGTTTGCGTTGTTATCTAAAAGTAGAAAACTCATTTTTGTTTGCCTTGTTATTGTTTACAAAAAGTTAAACTCAGTTTTCCGTGTTAATATTTATGTTGTGATTAATAATGATTTTGTGTTGATTTACAAATGATTAATGAATAATGTAAAAATGATTACTAATTATTGGTTCATGAAAAATTACAGCTGAAGAAATTTTTTCTATTCATTATTCACACATCAAAATTATCTCATTAACTCAGTTAAGCGGTGAATTTCGGCCGTACTCATTGTCAAAAATACAATATGTGAATGACCACGGATAAATCTTCTCAACGTTACACGATATAGCAGTAGGTTGGATGAGTATGACGTTTTGCTCGACATTGAAGCATAGAACAAGGTCACATCATTGTAAGTGAAAATGAGCATATATTTTCTTCCACTGTTCGTCGTAGGATATTAATGTGTTGTCGAAGTAGAGTTCTAGGTACCTATCTCCAACTATGAATTTCGTGGCCCATCCACTATGACGGAGTGGAGGAGGAATTCACTCAATCTTTCACGCTAGAATTCAGTAAGAGGATGTTAGCAAGAAATATAATGGCATTGATTGAAGGATGCATTGATGTATATTCTTTTCTTACCGCAAAAAATGTACCGAAATTTGTATATAAAAGATCTACGTTGCTCTAGTTGATGAAACCGATATGTTGGTCGTATTGCAGATCGTGCGTTGACATTGATAAACACTAATATATAAACCAATTAGTATTACTATACGTAGAAAAAAATATAATTTATAATTTATGCAATATAAGTTTATTGTTACCTTGATCAAAACGGCGAGTATTTCTCCCCATGCCATATTGATTAAATTCCCTCTTCGGTGTGTAAGAGTCATAGGTACAGAAGTAAGTTTCGAAAATGAAGAAACTTGTATGTCGAAATAGCACAATGTCTCCAGGAAATAAATTATTTTTCACGATAAAATTAGTAATTCCCGTGGTAAAGTGCATATCTTCGACGTAAACTTCTATCCATTTGTTATAATGCGACATAATTGTTTTTTTCGTCAAATGTTGCATTAGATGGCGATGCATACAATTGGGAATTCTCAATTAACAAAAAATTATAGTAAATGTAAGAATGGTGAATGTATATAACATTTTAATATATAAGATAAAAATTAAATTACCATATGTAGATCAGATGTAACTTGAATAGTGAATCGTAATAGCGGAATTGACATATACGCAGGGATATGTATTTGATTTTGTAAGCTAGTAACAAAATGACAAATGAAAATGATTATAAGAGAACAAATGCGTAGTTAGATCGACATGAATTAGTTGAAAAAATATGAAATTACTTTACGTAAAGAATAATTAATTTGTCGTAGACGTTCAAATATGAGCATAGCATATCGTTGTGCATCCTTCCTTATTTGAAAAAGGTATTCGATCCCGGAACGGGTAACACCCATCATTAGTAGATATCGACCCCATCATTGAGTTGGATAAGATAAGTAAGTATTGTTGTGTTTGGGTGTCTACACGTGCAAACACAATTTTTCTTCCTGCAATGCTTATTGCAACAATACTCTAGCCTGTGACAGTACTGAGGAGTTATTGGATCTAGTATTTCAAAATCGTCGAATAGATCCATTTTTTATATGCAAAGAGTTGAGTTAAACTTTTACGGAATGAGAAATATTCGAACAAATTTGTGAGGAGGAATCGAAGGAATGAGCAATGGTTGTGAAATCGGGTAGAGGTATATAATAGAATAAACATGGCTTGAAGCATTTTCGTTGTACACAGACCAATTAACATTTTTGGCCCTCCCAATTATCATTTTGATTTGAAAATTTAATAAAACCGTGGTGTCTGTTCTCAAAGGTTGAACAAAATCTGTAGTGTATAGTGTATCCAAAGATTTATCGAATCTAGAGAAGTGTTCAAAGGTTTGGCTGAGAAAAGCTGAGCCATAACATCAATTAGACTAGACTAAAACTTCCCTACTCGCACGCTGCAAGATTCCATACTCTACGACACACGATATTGAATTCAATTTTCAATGTCCAGATAATAAGTTACTTTGTATGCCTTGTTATAACTTTGTCGAAAACTACGCACCCGGGTATTTTTAAGTTAGCGCACATAACAAGTCATTAAAATTATATATATACTATTACGTATATTAGTTAATCTAATATATACATTAAATATAATATATATATATATAATATTTTTTTTTTCTGTTTTTTTTATTTTCAATTGAATGTTTTACCATTTTTCAGGTTCCGAAACAAACGAAATAACAATTAGAACGCTATTGATTTAAAATTCACAAATTGCATTCAAAATCCGTGTTTTTTATATGAAAGTTTAAGAAAAAGAAAGTCGAAATATTATTTTTTTTTTTTTATATAGAATGTGATAATATTTATGTAAAATCTGTTACAAAATAATATATACAAACTAGATCCTATTGGTTATACAAAGTTGGACATTCTGAAGAAGTATGTGTTCAAGCTTAACAGTATTTACATCTCCCCGTCGTCCTAGTAGAAGTTCCAAAGTCCGGCTAGGCTGCTGTGTACGATCTGACAAAAACAGGGGTCATCTTATCAACATGTCCATCCTCAAACTCAAAATAATGAACCTCGTCCCACGTATAACCTAATGCCTTATGACCACCCAATAATGCAACTTCAAAGGGGAGAGCCCTCGAGTCAAGGTGGTAACCAAGATCAAGAAAACCAAAAAATGCCCCCGTTGATCAACAAGAATGAGCCGCCAACCAGGTGTGGAACTGGTTCATGACATTATACACACAGGTACTAATACATATATGCAATTTAACTTAGTTATATTTGTAGTGAATTTTGACTTTTAACATAAATTCTTTCACTTGTAGGGACCATTAAATTTCATGGATGAATAATCATAATTCAAACATGTATTAATGACTGAGTAAGTGAGATCAGTTTGATGTATACAATATCATAAATTATTTTTTCAGCTGTAATTTTTTAAAAATAGTACATCATCATTATTAAATTATTATAATAAATATATTATTACTAATCAATCAATCAATACAATTACTTAATATAATTCATGAACCAATAATTAGTAATCTTGTTACATTATCCATTAATCATTTGTAAATCAACACAAAATCATTAGTAACCACAACACAAATATCAACATGGAAAAATGACTTTGATTTTTTGAAAACAATAACAAGATAATCAAAAAGGAGTTTTATGCTTTTAGATAACAATGCAAACGGAAAGGAGTTATTCCTTCTTTTGCAACAATTCAAAATCTGTTCCCAATTGGAATCCATTTTTATTTTTTGTCACCATCGGAGAAAGCACCCTCGCTCTTGAGCTCTGGAGATTTCTCCGTCGCACAGAGAAGAGATGCCTGAGAGAGGCGAATATTTTGAGAGAGAGAGAGAGAGAGGCGTAAATATTTAATTTAATTTTTTTTTAAAAGCATGATCGCGTCCAAAGTTAGGACGCATGTTATTTATTTAAAAACAACGCGCGACAATAGGCTTCTCAAGTTCTATAACTTTAGACGCCTATTCTTTTTAATTTCAAAAACACATAAAAAAACAAATTAATGGTGGCATTTTAATTACAAAAATGCCACCGCACTAAACTTTAGGCGTCCAAAGTTCAAACTTTGGACGCGAATTATTCAATTTTATTGATATTTTTTTGTACTAGTGGGGCATTTATACAAGGATATAGATCCTCTATAAGGTTAGTAGGGTAAAGGAAATACTAAAATTAACTTTAGAATCTACCATTGTAATTTTGCATTCTCTCACTCTTAGTCAATTTTAATGTAATTAGACTGTCGAATTAGAGTGACTGATTTGTTGATAAGATCAATCAGTAAGATAGATCACAGTACGAGTAAACGAGAGAGACAGCATAACAAATCAACACACAAGATGTTTACCTAGTTCGATACAGTGTGTATCTACGTCTGGGGGGACGATCACTTAAGCGTCCAATCCACAATAACATAATCAAGTGTACAACGGTAGAGAAACAATAATCTCACCCAAGTGCCTCACACAAGGTACGTACCCAGTCTACACAGATTTAGTGGATTGTTGAAGATGGAGAGCCACGCATCTAGAAGTCCGAGGAAATCCCTTCACTTGGAGAGCCAACTCTGATGCAGTCCACATCAGTGAAGCTCTATTTAGTTGTTCCCACAACTTGTGATCGTAGTGTCCTTTCGTTTAAGCAGTAGAAATCCTTCTCATGTTCATCATCATAATCATCATACACAATTGTGCTGAGAAGGTGCAATCCAATCAAAGATGAGATCTCATAAAAACTATATGGGAGTGTTTCTTCTGTCTCAAAGTCGTAACACTAATTCTTGATGAATAAGAGTACTTATAGTTCCACCAATAAACACTCTCCATAGATATCTTTGATTGTAGAAGGTAGGACTGTAAAATAGGAATGCAATCCTTGAAGATTAGGTTCATACCTTTCCTGAAAATATTCGCTGATCTTCTTTCCAAATCTGCCTTTAGTAAACCGCGTACAGCCTTATAGAAATCAGCTTCCTAAAACAGATCTTCAGTGTCAGTCCCTCTGTTGTTGTCTCTGATTAATCAGTCCTTTGTAGACCAAAACAGACTCTAGACTGAATCCTATCTTAATATGCCATAATAATATTGCCAATTATAATTTGGGGTTTTTTGAATAAATAAAACACTAACAAACTCCCCCTTTGGCTATTATTTGGCAAAACAACTCGACTACCTAAACGCATATATATACCAAAAACAACTAAGATAGGATTATCCAAACCAATAATTCGATTACAAAGCAGACAAGGAAAACAGCATACACATCATGCTGAAACAAAAGTAAAGTCAAGAGACCATTGTTTAACCAGGTGCCATCACAAACACATAACGCCCAGACAGGGCCAGAAGATACAAAAACACAAACTCCCCCTGAGTCCTGAGTTTCACTACTCCCCCTTTTTGCCAAATGAGAGCCAAACCAAATCACGCGTTGGAGCCAAACCAAATCACGCGTTGGAAGAATAGTGGCTAGTTCCGTCCGAGCTCCAGTCAGCTATCTTGCAATTATACCATGTACAGTTTTGAGCTTAGAAACTCGAGCCTTCAGAAGGATGGAGAGTTGAAGATCCCGTGCATGTGGAGAATCATCCGTCAGTGCTTCAGTCTCAGAATTGGAGGGGCCAGATACCGGTATAACATCGCAAATATGATCACCACTCAATAAGCGCCGGTCGACCGTGTACAGGAGAGTAGGACTTATCACCTCACTTGGCATAGGTACAAGACCCTGAGTTGTTAGAATACCAAAGATCAGATTTGGAAAGGGCAGCCGTACCTTTTGTTCTCTTGGGTGGATCAGAGTGAGAATGTGATAATATATCCACGGCCCCAGGTCAATAGTCATCTTCGTTCCAATTCGGAAAAGGACACCAGCCAATTGCTTTCCAACAGTGTGGAAGTGAGCGGAAGGAAGCCAGTTGTGCAATGCAAGTCGATGTAGTATCACATATTTGGAGGTGAGCTGCGAACTAGGCAAAGTATCCTTATCTCCAGTTGGCCATTTGTCACCTTGTCCACCAGTTATAGTGTTAGCCACTGCATCTCAATCAGTGATAGTGTCCTCTTGGACTCCTTGCAGACCATAGTACTCGTGAATAACATCTGGTCCAAACACATACCACTTCCCACGAACAAAGATCTGCATTGGGCGCTCACCAGACAAATTGTCAACCTCATCATTTAGATTACAATAAAAATTCATATGTGAGCAATTTTGAGTAAAGACAGATGCCAGACACAGTCTTCAGCAGACTAAGTTCTTGCAGCAGCGACAGAACATCACAGACAGAATTCATCTGATTTTCATCCATAGATCGTTGAACTGTCAAATCTCTTCTAACCATGGTGAGACCATTTGGCTTGAGCAGCAGGAGAAACGAACTGTGGTCTTTAGATGGACAGGTCAGAACTTTCAACAGATGGAACTTCAGGAGTAACAATCCTTCCCCTGGGACGAGTAGTAGGCTTCCCTTTTATGGAAGTGGATGGTGGAACATTAGTAGTTGGAGCAGCAACAGAACTCTTTTGCTTCACATAAGACCTCAATGTCTTAAACACTTGTTGAACAGGAAGATTGGTCTCAGTTTTCAAAGGCTCACCAGACTTCCTTTTCTTCTCAGGTTTATTTGTATCTGCAACATCATCACCTGATTCAACTACAAACATCACAGGAATGGTCTTTCTCTTTGATCGTCTTGTCTCCTTAGATGGAGAATGAACACGGGATACAGAATGACCAGAGTCAGAGACCTGTGCAAAAGAGCAACCAAGCAGATTTGTAACTTCATGAATTTTGAACTTTGTAGAGTCAGGGTGAGCAGTGGCCTCAACAGTTGGAAGAGCAGATGGAGGAGCTTGAGACCCATAAACTTCAGCCAGAATTTTATCATCTTCACTTGAAGATTCAGATGGATGAACCAATCGATATGGTTGTGGAATGGAAGTAGATGTATAGGCCCAGTAGAATGGTGCACATCTTCCATACTTTCACCGAACGAAGTTGCAGTGTAGACTGGAATTTCACCAGATTTCTCAGACTTGTGAGGACTTGAGAGCTCAACCGTCGCAACAGCAGCAGGTAATGTAGAAGGATCACCAGCAGGGCAAACCACTTTGGGATCAATGACAGTCTCAGCAGAAGGCAAAGCAACATTATTATCAGCAGAAAATACAACCAAGCTCTATTTATTTTGTTCTTCAGACGATTTCTCTTTCTTCAATAGAGACATGCGAGACACTATCTTTTACACAAACAGGTTCACTCAAAGATAAAGATGCAGGATCAACAGCTACAAAAGGTTTTTCAAGATTTAAAGTAGATAAACTATCAGTGTTAACAGGCACACAAGTAGGAGGAGGTCAGTGGACACAGACTCATCAGGTTTATCAGGAGAAATCTCAATAGGAGAGTCAGAAGTATTATACCTGTTTCAGATGATCTCCAGTCTGTGTTTTGTCTCATCATGAGCAGCTTAGAGGTACAGAGGCTGCGACTCTGCCCGTCGACGAGAAACTTCAGCAGATTCTAGGGCACGTTACGCAAAGTATTGGAGGAATGCCCCGACCGGATTTCCATCCGAGGGTTCTGGAATAAACACTGGAGAAACTTCATCATTGGCTTCAGAAACCATCATCAGCAATTTTGTGGCATCATCTACAGACCAATCAACATAGAATTCCGGATAGTTTGCATAACTGTCACCAAAATCTCATCGCGAAGCAGAGGATCAAGCTTGAGTTTCTTCATCAAGGCAAACTGTAAAAGAGTCTGAATATGTTTAAATGCCACTTTCTGAGAATGTTATCTTGCTTCCGAGTTTGATAATGATGCTCCTTACAGGTCTTGCCATCGGTGAAGGTTCTTGTGAGAAGAGGAGAGAAAGCAAGGATTGAACGATGCAGAGAGAGAAAATCTGAGTGCTGAGGATATGGAGCATATATTTTTATTTCGGCCCCGAGGGGGTTAACAAGAAGACTTAAGGTGATGAACCCTAA
>VALG01001229.1:0-10007 GCA_009835305.1 Ipomoea purpurea
GAGGTGGATTTAATAGCTTTGGGGTGCACTGACACACTCTTACAAAACACAATACTCCACTCGTGGTATTCTCTCAATGTGGCAAGATACTCTCACAAGCCTTTTCTAAAAAAGGAAAATTTCTAAGTCCGGTACTCAAGTTGATATGGATTCAACCTCAAGTTCAAGAAAACGTACCTGGAAGAATTCACAAGCACTTTGAGAGTAATGGGTGTATCGCGAGATAGGTAATAAAATGAGAGCAAGAGCAAGAAAAAGGAAATACGAGCAAAGAAACTAAATAAGAATTTGAAAAAAAAAAAAGGGGAACCAATAGAAGGAAGTATGCAAAAAAATATGCAAAGTCCAAATATCAACAGATAGAGACAAATAGAATGTAGAGGGTTTCAAGTATACCACAACCAGATAGGAATCTATCAAGAACTCCTTCCAACCTTATACTTTTCCCCTTCCTTTTCTCTCTAAGATTCTCCTACCAACCTTATTCTTTCCCCAACATGGGGTTGTTTTCTTGACAGAATATATGGTAATATGGTGCTTGGGAGGTGTGAGGTATCGTTGATATAAGACAGGAAAAGGGAAAACTCTTTCGGGATTGTTTTTCAAGAAACTGGAGAACATGTATCAAGATTCAAGAACACAACCCAAGAATGCAAAGGAATTTTTTTTAGGGTTTTTTAATGAATATGACACGAAAAAAAGTAGTATGTAAGGTAAGAATGTGATAAACTTAGGCTCTGAATACCAATTGATATGAACCTAGTCCAAGATTCAAATAAGATGTAGTATTGCCCCAAGAATGCTCTCAAGTAAAGATAGAGATGGATCAAAATAGTTTAAACTCACGAGAAACCCGTTGTGTCTCGAATCTCAAAGACTTGGAGAATTCCATGTAGCTTCAAGTACCTCGATGTTGCAATCTTCAATCAACTAGAGTCGGGTCTAGTTTCCTTCGATTCAAGAACGAGTCCACGAACCTTAAATCTATGGTTGAAGAAAGTTAGATTGTTCGAGTCCACGAATCAATTTGCTAGTCGAGTCCACGACTAGTGTAACACCCAAAATTTAAAACTTTTAAAGACTTATAAGATAAAGGTATTTTCTTATTAATTCCAAACAGAGCATTGTTTAAATACAAGGGATACGGGGGTGCTATGCACACCTGGCTAGAACTTCAAATGCACAGGCTAACTAACAAAATCCCATAGTAACGTAAATGACACGCATGCCGAAAGGGAAACTATCTACACTACCTTAATTCTAGCGCGCTCCGGTGACTACACAGTGCCTGAAAGCCAAATATATCTGTTCAGCGAGAGATGCTGTTAACCCACTCCAACGCGTTGAAATACATACATATAGAGATATATATATAGATATACGAAAACCATTTGAGCATGAAGATATATCCTACGAACTCTACTTTTAAAACGGGGATGACTCGACAGATAGAGCTAAGCACAAGCAACAGTTATAACAAGCATATACAGTTCACAACAGGACAAGGCAGATAAAGCTGAGCACAATTAAATAAATCATAACCCAACATAAACAATCCCAACATAAAATCCCACTGTAAACCCCGAAATTTTATAACTTTTAAAGACTTATATATAAAGGTATTCTCTTATTAAATCCCAAACAGACGCATTACTAAACATAAGGGTATGGGGTGCTAATGCCACACCTGAGCCTGGAGACATAGATGCACAGGCTAACTAACTAAAATTCCTGTAATAATGTCAATACATAAGCATGAACACGCAGGCCGAAAGGGAAACTATCTACTCTACGTTCGAATCTCTAACGGCTCTCAGTGTCTACTCATCTGTGCCTGAAAGCCAAAATAATAATTATGTTCAGCGGAGAATGCTGGTAACCCCACTCCAACGCCGTTTGAAATCATTACATATAATTATATATATATACATTACATATTATATATATATTATATATATATATATATATATAATATTTATATATATATATATATAGTATATATATATATATATATATATAGATATAGATATAGGAAAAGCATTTTGAAGCATGAAGATATATCCTAGGAACTCTAGCTTTAAAAACCGGGAATAGACTCGACAATAGGGATAAACACATCAAATAACAATAAGCAGTTTTAAATAGGGATAACATCATAAGGAAAGCACAACTCAAGTCACTTCTCAATTCAAGGATATTATCATCATGCATCATTACTGAATCATCATCAAGTCCATCATTCATATCACAACATCACATACCACAATCATCATTGATGGCGCCACGGGACAATCGCATGCCCGAAACACGAGGGTTAATGCATATAGCATTAACACGGCACGCAGCACCTAGCCTCAATACCGCGGTATGAGGGGAGTTTGATCACAACCAACCATTTAGAACCGTTGACGAACTCAACGTCGGATCATGAACCTACACAACCGCTGACCGCACCCAGTCGTGGACCACGATCCCTTTACAAGGGGGGACATATGACCCAACACACCGCCATGGGTCCGCCGGTAACCATAGTTGGATCCAGCCCGACACATCGCAGAGCTATACTCAGTCGGTGGGGGAAGATCCTCGGAGACTATTGCCCTACACCGTCGTCCCAAAATCCGGTGGGTCGCAGCCAGTCGTAGCCCTACACACCGCCCCGATTACTCAGATCGGTGGACTACAGCCTTCCTCGGCTTATTGGCCTACACACCCTCCTGGCGCGTTCAGGTCCGGTGGGTCATAGCACCGAGTCCCATATTAGACCGCAGCCCAAAAAGTGAATCACTGACCACAGCCAGGAGAATGAACCGCAGCTCATAAGTAACTATCAGTGGACCGCAGCTATATAATATTTATATACCTGACCGATCGCAACCGGCCTGGTTAACAGCTGGTATTGTTCTCAACCCATCCAACTGCCCGTATAGCCAATTTGATCGCAACCAAATTGGGGTAACATGCACACATAACACATAGCAAGCACATGCAGCCACATTACACATTGGGAAGGGGAGAAACGTATAACAAACCTATGCGTGATCCTTCACATACTAAGAATATCCTAAGGGTTCATACTTCTTCCCCCTAGGTCAACGGGATACCAATTCAACTAGCATGCAATATATAGACTCATAAACCTACGAACGGTACCCGAAATATCAAACTAGACAGGCACGATAGACGGAGTCCGTTGGGACACCACGGGGTCGGGGGAACATCAAACGGGGAAGCCAAAATCCCGGGGGTATTTCCAGCGGGTAGCCGGTGGGTGGGGTCACCGCCGGCTGCCCGCTGCCGGCGAGCCCTGCCGGCCGGGGTAGGTGGCGGGTCCCCTACCCCCCACTGACTCTTTTCATCACAAACCCCCGGGAACCTTGTGGAACCCGAAACCATGCTTAGACACTTTCAAACGCAATTACAACAACACGTAGACAATTAACGGATCAAAAGCAAGAACATACGGCACATAACCTATCATGCTTTTCTAAACATAATCAACACCCAAACATGCGAATTCCCACCCAATACCAAGAATAATATCATACGATACAACCTAGGGTTCTAATCACTTTTAAATCAACAAGAATACAATTCATCTTCTAATATCAAGATTCGGTAAGAATATCACATAAACATCAAGAACATCACACAATCAAGAACATCATATAATCATCAAGAACACATAATCATCAAGAAACCATCAAGAATTATATCAAGAATCTCCAATATCAAGATTATCAAGATCCCATGGAATCATCACACCAATCATCAATAATAATATCACAATCATCAATACACAATAATATGGGGAAACCCTAAGGGGGAATCATAGCTATGAAAATAGGTTTTGTTGAGACATGGGTTACCTCTTAGCTTAATTAATTCCTTGGCTATGAAGGGTCTTTCTTTAAGCTTTCTTGATTTCTTGATTTCTCCTAGGGAATTCTTGGAACTCTTTGGGTGGTGAGAGATTATTTGTGGTGCTAGGTGCCTCCTATTCCCTATTTATATATTTAAGACTCCTAATTAGGGCTGAATGGTATGGGTTTACTAATTCTATTCCTTATAGGACTAAGGACTTGTTTTAGGGATAAGGGTCCGTGGTCCATAGTGGACCATATTAATTAATTAAAGACATAGGATTTTGACTATTGGCTCATCTCTCTCTTTTTGCAATCTTACACCATAAAGTTTTGAATGCTCCAAATGCCTCTGATTTTTCCCTTAGAAAGGATAACCAACAGAAACATGAAAAATCATCAACAAAAACAAATATATACTTCTTACCGCCAATTCTTTCTGTTTGTATCGGTCCCATTAGGTCAATATGAACCAGTTCCAAACAATCGTCAGTTGTAATGGTCTTTACTGCTTTGTGAGGGGCTCTGGTTTGCTTCCCCATAGCACATGCACTGCATACTCCTTCGTGATTTATAATTAGCTTTGGTACTCCTCGTACCGCATCAAGTTTGACAAGCTTATCCATATCACTATAGTTCATGTGACCCAGTCGTCGATGCCACAGTTTGGACTCTTCCAACTTTGACCTAAAACTGGTAGTATCATTTGTTAAGATGTAACAATTATCAGACGAACGAGTACCTTCCATGACGACTTGATCTGACTTGTCGCGAACACTGCAACAATCTCGATTAACACAAACATTCCAGTTCTGGTCACACAGCTGACTTATGCTGATGAGATTAGCTCGCAACCCAGTTACAAGTAGAATATCCTCCAGATGTGGCAGACCTAGAACATTCAGAGTGCCTTTGCCAATTTTCTTGCCTCTTTGACCATCGCCAAAGGTCACTGATCCATTATTTGATTGAATGGCTGTCAGATATTTTGAATTTCCAGTCATGTACCTCGAACAACCACTATCAAAATACCATCTAGTTCCGTCATCGCAGCTAATAGAACAATTGTAGGATAACACAGGACATCTGACTTTCTGACCCAGATTTGTTTCTTAAAAGGAGCAATGAACTTATCTTGGAACTTTTCTATTCTTTGATCTCTATAGAAGAAATAACATTCTGTCTTGTATGACCTTTAATCTGACAGTAATGGCAAGTAGGAACACACTATCTGACTTTCACAAACTTCCCTTTAAACTTAGAGAAATAAGACTGATATCTGGTTTTACCATAATTGGTTTCTGTGGTCTGAACAATCATTTTACCCTTGTCAAGAGTGGGCACAGACTTGAAAGTTTGATTCTTTGAATATCCAAGCCCAGTCCTTCTGGTTGATGTTGATACAGACGTATTTGCCTTCCTGTGATCTGATATGAGAAATAAGATCATCTTTAGAAACTAAATCAGTGTTCAATTTCTTTACCAGTTCATCACGTTGTCTCAGATCTTCATTTAGTTTCTTGTTGACTTTCACCAATTGTTCCCAACTAGCCGCAAGTTTAGCAAATTCCATCTCCAACTGAATATGTTTCTCTTCAAAATCATCCGAAGACATGTAAGCCTCATCATCGTATTCATCAGGTTCTGACCGGATCTCCGTCGTAGTGAAGAAGGCAACAAAGTTTCCAGTATTTTCATCAGACACTTGGTCTGCATCTTCTTCTTCATCATCACTCACAGTGGCAACTGACATAGACTTCTTACGCTTTAAGTATGTTGCACATTCTGATTGTATGTGCCCAAAACCTTCACATTCCTGGCACTGGACATACTTATTTTAGGTTTTTGCCTGTAGATTTTGACGTGCTCTTAGTCTGACCTTGACGAGACCTTTGACCAGTTTTTGATGAAGAGGAAGTTGATCCAGGTTTCTGATTTTCTAAGCTTTCACCCTTGGATTGATTTCGGTTAAACTACCCTTGATTTGTGCGCTTGAATCCCTTTAAGATTTTCTTGAAGTTCTTTGTCTGAAGGGCTAAGGATTCATCTTCAACTTCTTCAGAGTAAGATTCTTGCTCAGTTTTGGTGATGAATGCCATTGACTTTCCACGCTTGTTAGAACTCGGATTGTCATTTGCCAGAACCTCAAGTTCATATGTATGAAGACTACCCATCAATTTCTCCTACGCTTTTCTTTTCCCATCCGGCATTCTCTTGGATCGTAGTTACTTTCATCCGGAATCTTTTGGGTAGAGATCTTAGAATCTTCTTGACAACACGATCTTCTTGAAACGGTTCACCAAGAACAGCAGCTCTATTCATCAGACTCTGAATTCTACAGTGGAAGTTAAAGATATTATCATCTTCATCCATCCTCAGTGCCTCAAATTCTGACAAAACCATCTGAAGCTTAGACTGCTTCACATCGCTAGTACCCTCATAACGGGTTTCAAGAATTTCCCAAGCTTTCTTTGCCTCTTTCACGCTAGTAACTTGAGTGAAGACAGATTCATGCAAAGATCCAACAATTGAATTCAGGGCTTTGTTGTTGAGGTCTGATGCAGTTATTTCAGCCTTAGTCCATTCCTCCATGGGTTTTGCGGATGTGGTTCCATATGCATTCTGAACAGTAGGGGGTTTCCATCCCGTGAAGATGGTTCGATAAACCCTTGTTCCTTGTGCCTGGAGATAAATCTCCATGCGAGCTTTCCAGAAGGACTAGTTGTGTCCTTCCAATTCTGGGGGTTTTCGTGTTTGCACCCATCCTGATGCACTCAAACGACCAGCCAAAACACAAGCAGCAAGAAACACAAACAGATAGACAAAAAATGCCAAGATGAATTACCAAAACACAACAAAAAAAGCTTTCCCGTTTGGATCAAGTCATTGTTTAGACTTAAAAGCTCTGATACCACATGTAATTTTGTGTGAAATGGTAAACTAACAATTTTACCTACTTTTTTTGTCAAACAAATGATGTGCAACTATAACACAGATAATCAAACAGATAGTCAATCAGAGATATTACCAGACAAAGAAAAGTGCGGAAAGGTAAACAAGCAACACAAGATTTGGTTACCCAGTTCGATACAATGCGTATCTACATCTGGGGGACGATCACTGTTTCGCCCAATCCACTAACCCAACTTCAAAGTACAAAGGTGGAGACGTACAATCTCACCCGAGTTACAATACAAGGTAAGTACCCAATCTACCTTGAACTTAGTGGATTGTGAAGCCGGAGATATACGCACTCAGAGGTCCACGAAAGTCCCTTCCATGTTCTTCTCGAATTCATCAACACAAATCACCATGAATAACCAGTCTTGAGAAGAACTCTTTTGAACCAGAGAGAGAACATAATACTCAAGTGCTTTCTTTCTTGATTCTAGTGTGTATCGAATGGATTCATTAGCCCAACAATGAATCAGCACTTTTGAATATATAGTCTCAGGCTCATGGAGGTATCCGTAATCTGTTACATCTAACTACTTCTTAGCAAGATTACGTAGATACCCCTTTGAGGTGAGAAGAGGACCAAGGTCATTCTTGTAAAAACACTTCA
Organism: Ipomoea purpurea; assembly: GCA_009835305.1. Lineage (NCBI taxonomy): Eukaryota > Viridiplantae > Streptophyta > Magnoliopsida > Solanales > Convolvulaceae > Ipomoea > Ipomoea purpurea. The sequence continues at coordinate 7,429 of VALG01001229.1, forward strand.
AGGCATAACTGCCTTATGCCAGCACATACGCTCTTTAGACAATCAATCTTCTAGTAAGCTTCTAGTCTTCACAAAAGCTTCTGATGCATTCCCTGATCAATCAGGTCTTTCATCTTCAATACTGCAGACTGACTCTGACACGGCCTAACTAGTTTGCCATAATAATAAAGCCAATTACAAAGTTGGGGTTTACCTATATAACCAAAACACTTACATCTATTTTTGGACATTTTAGGACACGAAACGTGGTGGAAAGGCCGGAAAAAGCTAAGCCAAGGCTACGCACGAAGAAGAGGGACGAAATGGGAATTATCTCCCATTCACGCCCCTCCTCCATGCCGTGACGGCTGCCGCAAACGGGATATTAAAGGAGGCCGGACGAAGCTACGCACGGAGGGGCTTAATACCCCATTCACCCGTCGTGACGCCGTGCGTGAATGGGAGGCCGAATGGTTTCAACATATTTAAGCTCAAAGTCTCATTTTTGGAGGGAGAGAGCCAATTTTGTATAGAAGGAATTCACTAGTTAGATTAGATTTTAGAGAGAGGTTAGTAGGGTTAGAATACATTTCTAGAGAGAGATTTAGATCTACAATAGCAAAAACCTTGTATGCTAGATTTTGCAAAGAAGCTCTAAGATTGAAATCATTTTGGCTAGTAGATCTTCATCAACGATTCGAATTCGGTAGATCTAAATGATGGGGTAAAATATACTATGCTTTATTGTTATATCTCTTTTTGCCCTTTGATTGTTGAGATCTTGATCATGCTTAGCTAAATCTAGTGGTTAGGATTGAGGTGTAGATTGTTGTTGTGATGATGCTTTGATTTGCTAATTTTGTGATGTTTGATTTATTGTTTGACTATGTGGATGTCTTGTTGTTGAGGATGATCTTTGTGACATTCTTGGAGTGGGGCCCAACTCCTTGGATGGGGTTGGAACCTAGGTCTAGGCAAGAGATTGCTTGATCCGGGTAGCCTTGATCTCTTCATTTCCCCATCTTCGATCCGAGAGGTCAAGACCCGGAAAGAAGTGAGGGCAAAGTGTTTGTTTAAATGCCCCATAGAGAACAAGAGTTCCTACGGTCGGCGTTAGACCCGAATCGGCTATCGAACTAGCCATCCGCTTCTCTTGCGGGATTGACCAATCACACAACACAATCGAAACCCAATCCTATCCGCCTTTCTCTCTCTGAGTAAAATCCCTATTCCCCCCATCTACCTTTCTTCGTTTTAAGAGCCTTCCCAATTTCCTTTCAAACCAACAACGTCAACTCACTTTCCTGAATTGAGCCTTCAAGTGTCTAATCTACCTTACCTTTTCTCAAACCCCAACTTTCAAGTTGTCATTCATCGAGGGAATGACACTCGGGGTGGTTCCAACTCCCTGTTTTAATCATCCATAACATCCCAATCCACACAAACTTCAATCTTTTGACCACGCTTGATCAGGAAACTGCACTTATTAGAAGTGAAAAAGTGGGTGGTGTCAAAATGGCGCCGTTGTCGGGGAGTGGCAAATGGTAGCTTGAGCTTTTGAGGAGTAAGGAAGTACAACCTTGAAGCTTGATTCAAATTTTTCTTTTCTTTTTCTTTTACCCAAATAGTGTAACTACTTTTAGCTACATTGCTTTCAAAACAAATCAAAAGTTGATGCACACCTGATCACATGATTTTGTTCCCGCTAAACCCAGAAATTCAAAGAACGTCGACGAGAAGGCTAAGAGCAGAAACAAATCAGGAAACACAAGAATATGGTATCCACAAGTCGGATACCAATCAATCACCTCAGCAAGGTTGAACATCTTTGAAGGTTCTCCCCGAGAGAACATTTAAACAATAACGTAAAGAATTGATGAAGAAAGCATAGGATAAATGACGATGAGAACCGGAAGAAAGACATATGAGAAACAATCGCGGAGTATATGACTCCCGAATTCTCTATGCACAATTCGATCTATATCCAGCCCATGGAAGGGATTAATTTCACCATCCATCCGTATATGTTATCAATATGATCCAGAGTAATCCATTCAGTGGATTACCATCAGAAGATCCACATACCCACATGAGAAGATTTGTAAGAGCCTATAGCATGTTTAGACCAAATAGAGTTCCAAAATGACGTAATCCACCTTACTCTGTTTCCCTTCTCTGTTATTGGAGAACTGAAACATTGTTGGATTCACAAGATAATGAACACTTTACTTCTTGGGACAGTTACAGTCGAGAGTTCATGAACGAATTCTTTCCTCTCACCAAAACCATGAAAGTGCGGCAAACACAAGTGCAAGATTTTAAGCAAGGAGCATATGAATCCTTGGGTGAGGCATGGAGAAGATTTAAGACTTTAAGAATGCAATGCCTTCCCAATCTACTGCACCCCTGGGACGTAATCAGTTCTTTCTATGGGGGTCTAAACGACGAAAGTAAAATGCTTTTGAACTCATCCTCAAGTGGAGCGTTTGTGTCATCATTGCCTGCCGACGCTGAAACCTTATTCGAGGAATTTCCTCTAATACCACATTCTGGTATAATAGAAGAAACACCAAGTCAGCGATGTGTGAAGTATCTAGGAA